>JH153375.1:162341-191383 GCA_000226015.1 Mnemiopsis leidyi
AATCTATCTTGCTGGGTAGTGTCGAGTAAAAGGAACAGATGTCATGCAGGTGAGTGTGACAAGTCCTCCTTCTCTTAGAGGGAGTCTTACCAACACTCAGCCTGTCCAGATGGAAATCTGTCATGACCTGCTCTTCCTTAACTGCTCTAACATACTCCTGAACAGATGGTTTTTGGGCGATTCACTCGGGTCTTAAAGCCTCTGTGAAAGCCCTCCACCATGTTCGAGGTGCGGGGGAAGTCCGGATCCTCCAAGACTCTGTCGAAATGATTCCAGAAGTCTGAAGGAAACGCGGGCGTCACCCTCACCTCACTGTCCACAGTTACTGACCCAAGGTAAGTTTTCTCGAAATAATTTACCACAACCATTAACTGGGGATAGTTACTTTGGATGTAGAAAGTTATTTCATAGAATACTTCCTCAATGTCAGAAACTGGGATAAAAGCAAGAAAAACAGGTAGCCTTGCGGCTCTACCAAATACCTTATCTGAAAAATACTGAACTTTGAACCGCTTATTAATGTTCTTCTGAACAGACTGACAAAAATGGAAGAAGCAGTTGCTTACTTTCCACCCAGGCAGACTGTCACGAAAAGCATTCATAACTGCACGCTCAAAATCAATCATCACAGAACCAGAGTCTACAGGACAATGCTGGTCGAAAAAGAACTTCATAACATTCAAAACAGAGCTATAAGTGTCTCCCTTCTTATCTCCCGCTAAAATATATGTCAAAGGCAAACATTTTGAATCAACCACAGAATGAATGGTGTAGGACTGAGGAAAGATCTTCGGTGCCACGTAAAAAAGAGGTTGATCAGCTGCTTTTCGTTTTAGGGAGAGGAGGATTTCCTGTCGTGCTGGAACGCTCCCATCAGCAGAGTGGTTGTGGGGCTATGTACCCAGAGTGAGGGAGTTGTCTTCTAGGGCTAAGTAGATGTGACACTTGCACTTGGTAGGAGGGTTGTACTTGGCACATCTCCAGGTTGAGGTTAGCGCTGTGTCACTGCTCTTCTTCCGGGAGTAGATGTAGCCGTCGGAATCCAGGATCTGCTGTGCTCCACGCTGACTGGTGATGAACTTGGAGAATGTAGGCATGATGAAAATGCGATGATGTCATATCTTTTCAGCAGTATTTATATCCATCGTGTCGGCAACACATTAACAGCTGATCAGTTCTCTCACATGTAACTCTGGGGTCTGGTATAACTTTTACATGTCTCCAACAAGCACAGCTCACGTCGTGAGGATGAGGACCATCTCCACCACCCACTGGTGGCTCAGATCTCTTGGCGCCTACTCACATCACCTCTAAAACGTCATTGATTGGGCTAGGCAATGTGATCCCTGTGGGAATGTGACCTGACCCCTGTGGTAGCTCAGATCCCTTAATGCCTAGTTGTCGGCCACCGACCTTGACAGGGTCCCATAGTGGGCAGCAGTATTCAACTAAGCTTCTCACCAAAGACTTGTACAAAGTAATCATGACCGTCCTATCACGTGTCTTAAATACGCTAAACACCCATGCTAGTGTGCTCCTAGCGACGAAGTACGAAGTTGTCTTATTTTAAAAATTAAATAAGTACATGATGTCGATTAAATTTTTGAGTTTTGATATCATTCAATAACGGCTAATTAGTTTTTGGATATTTCTGAAATTCTTCATATAAAGTATGATTAAAGTTTTTTTGAAATTTAATATCAAAATTCAAAAATTTTTCTTTTAGACAGAAATTATCCAGTCCCGGTCCCGGTTATAATCCCGGTCCCGGTTACAGTCCCGGTCCCGGTTACAGTCCCGGTCCCGGCTACAGTCCCGGTCCCGGCAAAATCCCGGTCCCGGCCATTTTTACCAATCCCGGTCCCGGTCCCGGTCCCGGCTGAAAAAGCGATCCCGGTCGATCCTTGCTTATAATGGATGCTGATAATGGATAAAAAAATAACAAGTCAAACCACGGATACGAACCTAAAGTTCGGAGGAAAACTTCAGACACAGTTTTGGGAAGTTCGGTACTTTCCTCCGCCTCGTAACATGACAGTAGACACATCCTATTCCAGTGACTACAACTCTCTGTGTTAGTGACTACAACTCTCTGTGTTAGTGACTACAACTCTCTGTGTTAGTGTCTACAACTCTCTGTGTTAGTGACTACAACTCTCTGTGTTAGTGACTACAACTCTCTGTGTTAGTGACTACAACTCTCTGTGTTAGTGACTATAACTATCTGTATTAGTGACTACAACTCTTTGTGTTAGTTAGTTGCAAAACGGAGAAACACTATCTTCTTAGAGGTAGAAAGTTAGAACCTGCCCTCTGCAGATTTGGAGTTTGATGAGAAACTAAGTGGCAAGTTGCAAAGTAGCAAGTTGCAAAGTAGCAAGTTGCAAAGTAGCAAGTTGCAAAGTGGCAAGTTGCAAAGTAGCAAGTTGCAAAGTAGCAAGTTGCAAAGTAGCAAGTTGCAAAGTAGCAAGTTGCAAAGTAGCAAGTTGCAAAGTAGCAAGTTGCAAAGTAGCAAGTTACAAAGTAGCAAGTTACAAAGTAGCAAGTTGCAAAGTGGACAAGTTCAGGTGAACTTACAAGAATATTAACTATAAGATACAGACAGAAACTATGTATAAAACAGGGAGGAGGTACTGATTTATAAAACAGGGTAATAGAGCTGCAGGGCAGTAATTACGTGATTGAAATAAGGCAAGCAATTAATGCAAGGTAATGCATTACATAATATAATATTGTCTTGTTAAACCATTGATCATAAATGTTGGAGCTATTGCAAATATTGGAAATATGCCAGTCCGACAATACCGAGTTGTTTTTGAGCCTTACAAAAGAGGCACCTACATTAGTCTGACCATGTGGGACAAGCAATAGTTAACTCCTGACTAATAGACCTAAGCAGTGTTGGGAGGGGCAGAAGTTGTGTATTATTTTCCTAATTTTCACAGCTTATATTGTACCTGACTTTTCAAATGAAAAATGAAAAGTCAGGTACAATATAAGAAAATATCTCTAGAATATCCTGTATAGTTCTATCGTTTACACAAATCTTCTGTGTTCTTGCTTCAGTTTCATCTGTTATCCCGTCATGTCTCTTAGGTTCCCACACTCATTAATTAATACTCCTAGTTATAATCGTTGTTTCAATACTGTAGTGCATTATGGACATGAAAAGTTGAAATTCGTAAAATCAGCTTATCTGCTTATCTGGCAGAAAGCAAAATTTTCCGACGATTTTTTAGATCAAGCCCTTACATATGATCAGTTTGAGGTACTTCAGGGACATTAACAGATAGGAATGTTGACAGTTCTCGTTCAAGAGCAAAGTTAACATTTCAAATATGTAGAAGCTTTTAAATACCATAATAAATTTCTACATATTTAGAACCAATGATATAAATCACGTAGGTCTGTAGATTACTCAAATATATTCAAGATGGTACTTATATGATTTATTAGGAGTTTACTAAACTATAAGACATTACCTAATCATGCAGTATGTAGTAATGTGAAATGTTCGGAAAAATATACAATCCACATTAATAAGCAGCCTCCAACTCACCTTCCATTCTAAATAAGCACAACAAAAAAACAGTCATAAAGACTCAGAAAACAAAAGCGTGTAAGATATAAGACTAACTTCCCAGGGACTGTCTAGAATCGTCTCTCCTGGCGGTTCCGACCCGGAAGTTGGACATCTCACTCCGTCTCCTTGGTAACGGGACCACAATCTCCATGTTGCACTCCTTGCGGAGTATCTCCATGCTCCAGTGGTTGAACGGCATGTTGGCTTGGACTGAGATGCTACCGGTGGAGGATCTCCGACGTAACATAGCAGACCGTGGTGCTGTTCCCCGAGATAGCATGGGAGGGGGAGGTCGGGGACGTCTGGGTGCCGCTCCCATGGGACCTAGTTTACCGCTGTAGTAGAGCTCGCGCGCCAGCGCGATGTTACGTGCAAACTCGTCCTCGTTGTGTCCCATGTTGCGTCAGTTCTAGATTTCAATTTTAAGTAGAAGTGTTGGACGGCTAATCAGGGTATGCATCTCTTTACTTTTAAAAGGATCTTGAATATAAATACCAGGGTACAATTTTTTCCAAAAATATATAATTAGGTTCATATAGATAGCTGGCTTGATTATTTACCGATATGCGACTAAGTAATATCGGAAAGTTATGAAGAGTTGGAGTTTTCTGGAAAATATAAAAGCAGAGAATGAGCATTATTACACACAGGAATGGGACTAGATTAAAAAGCTATATTTTTAGTCATTATCCAACATTAAAACGCACTTTTTTGATCCGCTGGAAAACGTTTTGGAATTAACTAATTAGCTTGGTGGAAACAAATTAGAAACACCGCAGGCACGACTATCAGTCAACTTCCATCAAATTAACTCATATCAAATTCAAGTTATGGCAACCACCATGAAGGCCAAAATATTCTCAATAAAAAGAAAAGAGAAAAAAAACAACCGGTCTACTAATTTGTTGATAGCATACACTATATCTTAGGTAGCATGGCACGAACTAGGTCGACACGAGATTCCAAAATAGACAGCTGTGAAGGCTCAGTGCACTCATTTTCGTTCGTATCGCACCAGTTCAAGCCGGCTCGGCGTGTCAACAAGTCAATACCACCAGGGTTCGGCTGGGTCGACGAAATATTACAGCATAAAAAGACTTCCTGTTTATGTTTACGTCTTTTTTTACGGAAGTATGGACTGGCTCATCTGAAGAATTGTTGAGACGAACGCAACAAGATGGATACCAAATGTCAAAATCGGCCTGGTGAAAACTCAAATCAACAAACCAAACAAACACTAGATTGAACAAGGATATTGAGCGGCCAGTTTGACGCTTTTAACTCTCTTTGAGGTAGGTAAGAAGCGTTGCCGATTAAAATTCCATCAACAGGAAGCTACAAATGTTGCATATTACCAACTTCAAAAGATAACACTCACAACAGGGCAAGTTAGTCAAGACAAGATGAATTAACACAACTGGTTAAAGGCTCGACTGACTATTGCTCCTAAAAGATGATACAGTGTTAATATTATCACTTGTTAAGGAATGAGACTAGCGACCATGGGGCTCAAAAAAATAAGAAATTGAAGGAAGTTCTTACTTAACCGTGAGGCAAGTTTAACGTTATCCTGGCATACAATGACATAAAAACATGACGAATCCATAAAAAGGTTCATGTATACTATAAGAGGCTTAAAAGCGAACGGAATGCTAGTTGGCTTACACCATAATTGTGCGTCAAGCCGGGTATTTATTTTCGGTATTGCTTTTAAACGTTCCTTGAAGCACGTGCAATTTAAACGTGGAACAATAGACTTTCCTTTAAGACAGTGATGCGATGTAGCTTCTGTTTAGTATCAAATAGCTTGCAGGAACTATTCGCGAAAAATAAAATACGAGGTAGATATTTCATCAGCAGTTTAAAACTATCATTACTAAATTCCAATAACTGATAGAAATTTCTACAATACAGAGTATGGCTGCCAAGTAACAGTCAGACATCAAGTACAATATTTCGACTTAACTATAGGCCTTTGAGTACAATATCTCTACTTACCAATAATACATTAAGTACAATATCTTGACTTACCTATAATACATCAAGTAAAAAATCTCGACTTACCAATAATACATAAAGTACAATAACTTGACTTACCAGTAAGATATAAAGTACAATATCTCGACTTAACTCTAGGACATTGAGTACAATATCTCGACTTACCAATAATACATTGAGTACAATATCGACTTACCAATAAGATATTGAGTACAATATCTCGACAGCTCGACTTACCTATAAGAGATCCTGCTCGTGAGCTTGTTGACTTCTTCCGGTGAAGGGAGGAGCGAGTGGGTGGTTGGACGTTAACCACTGACTGTCGGCGGATGCCCTGGGATAGCCTTCTGGCGTTCCTGAGGGGGAAGGGTAATTATTTGGGAGAATTTTTTCTGGCAGACAGCCTAATAATGTATCAATAATGTCTCGGGGTTTTTTGGTTATGTTAGTAGAATGTTTGGAGGTTTTTAGGTAAACAATAGAGCGTTTGAGAGTTTTCTGGTAAACATTTTGGGGGTTTTCTAGTAGATAGTCGAATGTTGTAGAGGGAGAGTTTATAATAAAAAACGCAGTTATAAATAGCATGGGGATCAAAGGGGCCGGATCAGAGTGGGGAAATCTTTGAATAAGTTTTAAGAAAATCGAAAATAAAAATGTTGTAGTTTTTATTTTGGCTCGGGATATAAATAGCTAAATTTCTTTAAAATAGCGTAATAATGCACCTACTTGCACAACATTGATCCACAAAATAGAAATACAAACAAGGAGATGTATAAACAGGTTGGTAAACAAATGACATAAACACTCAGAAGAAAAGCGGACTGATTTTCGTTCCGGACGTTTGATCAAGGAGGCTCTAAAGAAGAGTCAGTGAAGTGCTTTCAGCGACTAACACCATGGAACCACGCAATCCTATCAACACATAAATCTTTAAATGTTGAACTGTGGCTGCAAAGTAGATTTCGAGCGGGTAGATATAATGATGATGTGTCGGTTGGAATGATGCCAAAAGGCGGTTCTCGTTTGACTTACCTAGATCCGATCACTTCTAAGCTTGATAGGAGCTTCAGCGTGCTGTTTTCCTTAAAGTCTTCGTAGTCACCGCTGAAACGAACATCATGGTTAATTGAGTACGTAAAAAGTATGACAGCTAAATTGTTCTAATAACTTTTCATTAAATTCACATAAGAGCTGTCAAAACTGCACATTTCGCAGGCTTCAAAATTTGTAAATTTACCGTTACGCCGGATTGCGCAGAAAAATTTGCCATAAATTTCACGAATTGGTGACTACTGCAGTAAAGGCCACAAAGCTAATTTATTCTCATATTTCAAACAATTTCCCTCGAGATAAAAGATTCTAACAGGTTATCCTATAAAGTGAAAGTGTACCAACTACCTTTGTAAGAAGTTTGGGCAAACCCAAAAATAAAAAAGTCAAATTTGGAGGCACAGGAAAACAACACAATTTTGGTAATTCAACATCTCAAATTGGATGTATAACAAGAGTAACCAAGCAACAAGCGGTAATGCAACTTCAACAGGCAAGGCAACACATCATAAACACATAATATTGACATAACCGGCCAAATTATACCCTACGATGGTGGACTGATGGCCTTGCCCTGGCCACATTAGTAGGCTGCCCTACCAACATGCAATCTTACTAGCCTGAGCAATCAAACTACATTAATCCGGTTCACGGTCACACAACTATTACAGTATAACTATCGTGTACATAGTGCTATATAGTGGTTGTAGTGGAAATTCTTCTTGTGGCGATTCGTGTGTTATTGAATTAATTAATTCGAGTATTATTTAGTGGTCAGGCTCAATAAAAATGCAGGAAAAACAGGACATTTTGAAGGCAAAAGTATGGACCAGGCAGAGGTTGAATGATAAAGGATCACCTGAAATCAAGTGAAAATCAAGTTTGGAGCTCGAGATCATACCGAGGTCAAACTTCCCAACCAAAGAATAGGACTATGTTAGAATAACGGTAAAATACGAAGATTCATTCGAACCTTCTGGCTCTATTCTTAGATAAAGCACTTCTCCTTTCGATCGCAGAAAAGGTCTTGTTGTCAATATCATCAAACAGAATCTTAGTCAGAGTCTCTTGAGTTTCTTCCCTCTTTAACGATCGTCTCCTCTCCCCAGAGCTGTTACTCAGCTGTCTGATTGGCACACTTCGAACTTTCCTGATCGGCAGTTTGTCTCGTATTTTCACTGACATCTTCCCTGGGTGATCAGAGGTCTGTGCTCTGTTTAAATGTTATTTGCACGTTATTTGTCCGAGCAGCTAATTATCTGCGATTAGTGATGACAACTATCCTGGTTGTGACTCAGTCTTGATTTAGAAAAAAGTTAAACCTGGCAGTAGGCAAGAAACTAAACAGAACGGGGCGTGATAATGTTAAACGGAAAGTTAAACATAAGCGGATGTTTTTTGTAGCAAACTAGATTGTATTGCAGTAAATTTTAATTAAGAATGCGATTCAAAATAACGAAATAATAAGATATAATTATGGTACCAGCTCCTGCAATAGCAATGAAAATTAGTGGGAATTTATCACAGTAAAATAAAAACATTTTTACAGTTTGGCATATCATGTGCAATTATGTGTGAAGGAAACCTTACAACAAATATAAAAAATCTCTGATAAGTCCGCGACCCAATTACTACGGCTATAATAGTTGAAGCTTCCAAATTTCATGAACAGAATCAAATTCACAGTTACAGAACGTCATTTTGAAAACCAATTCATCGATACGTTCCTAAAAAAGCCTAAGTGAATAAATGAGATTTAACCTACTCAGTACTCATACTTATACAGGTAAATACTCAGACTGAGCTCCAAATGTCCCTTGGAGTCCTGTGTTTAAAGTCAGGTTGGAAGCCCACAAATTCGGTATGTCAGGATACAGACTACTTTTTGTTTCCTTGAAAACGCGGCAAAAATTCCATACTTATACATCAATTAGACTTCTAATAGAGACGTTCATTACGGTTCGGAGTTCAAGTGCTTTACTGCAATAAGAATCATAAATCTGCAAATTGTAAGATGCAGTTGATAAGAGGAATTTTCGGAAAAAAAAATCACGTAGATGACGAAGTTGAAATTTCCGTTGCGTAACAAGTAAGTCACGAGCAGTCTTGGGCTTGATGAATAGTAGATAAAACTAATAATAAAGATAAAATAACAATAAAGTAACTTTAGCCATACTTAAATTGGTAGATTTATTTTGGTTAAATTGTTTGCGGATGTCATAACAATTTGAGATTTGTTAATGGAAAATATTGGATTTATCCTATAGCAAAGGTATTAGGACAAAAATGGTTCGTCACTGACTTACTGATTTTAAAAAAAATGAATATCATAAAATGTAAGGACAAGATACAAAGAACAATAAGACAATGAAAACATGCAACACTATATCGAATCTCGAACAAAGGTCAAAGTATGCTTCAACATTGACGCCAATTTTCACCATATCAACATTTGCGAGCAGTTGGGCGTGGAAATGGGGAAACAAAAACACCGGGCTTCTCAACACTGACAGGATGTATTTTTTTGTAGACAAAATGTCTACATTTACATTGATCTTACTGGATCTTACAACATGCCCAGCATAAATACCAAAAGTAACCCAAAAAATTATCAGTGTAACCGACAAAACGCCAATTTAACCTATTAGCTCGATTAAGAATGCACACTAACATTATCATGGATAATAAAGCACACAAGATAGTGTTGGGGAAGTTATGCAAGCCGTAAAATTCCCTCCCAAAATTCCTACACTACCACTACCTCTAGGGATAAGGCGTGACAAAGACAGATGAAGCAGTGCATACGACTCAGCAGTACACATAATCCTTAATATACATACTGCAATCCTAAATGTACGAGCCTAAGTGTATAATCTGCTGTACACGATTATAACACATGTCCAGTGCAAGGCGACGATCCCAATATCACCTGTTAGGAGTTCCCAACAGCTGCCACCGTTGTGACAAGACGGTTTCTTCCCGGTGACTGATTGTAAAGTTACACACCTCGTATGGTGAGATAATTGATAACATCTCCTCCTCCCTCTCTCTCTTACCTTCTCAAGTACCAGTGTTATTTGTCGCATGTTTGACGGAGTGAGCTTCATTGAGGGATGCGCACTTGTATTATAGTCAAGACGTTTGATTCTGGCATTCTGCCGGTCTAGCTGCACTTTTACATCTTCACGAAATGTCCTATCTACAAAACTATGGTATAGATTTAGTACTGTGATAGTGCGGTGATACAAGTGGTTAAAGTACCTGGAGCCAGGGTGTATTTTCCATCCAATTCGATTAACTGACACTCAACTAAAGCAAAATTACTTGGAACGATTCTCCGTTCGACTGTGATCCTTCTTAACTGAAGCCCCGTCAAATTATTAACTTAAGATATCCGTATACATTATAAACAACATCCTGGAATAAAATATCTTGAAAACAGAACAGTTCAGATATCTCAATAAGGGTTTATCTTCTCGATGTCTTTTACAGAGAATGAACAAAAGTTCATTCATTATGACTTAGGAGATAATACTGGGTTTGTCAACCCACACTGACAAGTCTAGCTTATTGTAAGGAAACAAATGATATCTCATATGTTCGTCGCGATTAGTTACACTTCTATACCCACCACGTAGATCGACTTAACATTAAATAATTAACAAGTTAGACTATAAATAAAACTATAAGACTTGTCGGATCTCGGCAGGTTGAATTAAAAGAGGATTGATATTTAATGAACAGTGCGTGGTTGCTGGGTTCCCTATTTTTTGACAAAAATAGATTTCTAACCAACATACTGCACAAAACAGGTAGGTCGAATACGAAGAAAGAGATCTCAGACTGAACTAAGTTCAGTATTTTCATGGCTCTAATTGGAGCTTAAAACGAAAATAGTGCAGGATAAATCTGGACGTGACCCAGAAATAGGGACGTGGGAGCACAAAAATTGCTTGACAATGAAATAAACATTCCAGAGTCCCGGAATAAAAATGAGATGAACTAACTTATAGTGCACTCCCGTGTTTGCTCAGCTACACGACAAATCAAGTTCACGACCAGTGGCCACGCCAGGCGTTCATATCACTGTATGTAGTCATAGAAAAGATACAATTCTTGCCGCAGCTTTAAAGCCGCCGTGAGGGGTTCAGCGGTTTTTGAGAAAATAATTCGTATGCAATTTTGATTGATTCGTTGATATTTAGCTTATACGATTTACTTACGCTCCACCCTTACATTAGTAAGCAGATACGAAAAGAAGAGATTTGTTCTGTATGTAAGTTGTAAATTAACGACAGCACTCGAAACAACCAATTAATAAATTAACAGAAATGAATAAATTCTTACCAATGAAGGTGACAGCAATATTCGGTTCTTGGAGTGAAATCATCCTCTTCAGAATCCACGTCTTCCTCTTCCACATGCAGATAGTTGTAGTGACTGCAAGAGAAATTGTTGACTGTCTAACGTTTAACTAACAGACAAATAGACTGACGATTTGACGAACAACCAATGAACACAAAATGAAAAGCAAACAAACAACGACGCAAATCAAGCAAACCTGAGCGGGCCGAAGCCTTGGGAATAAGGGGAACTGTTGGACTCTTGTCCGAGAATGCCAGCAGCCGAAGACAACATGCGAGAGAGCGGAGTCCGGATCCCTCGATCAAGCCTTTCTCTAAACTGATCCATCCCGCCCGAGCTATCTATCTATAAGTCTAATTGGGACGGTTAGTGGTTCGTTTCATGGGAGCTGCATCTTACTTCTTCGCCGTCAGATATCAATCAAACTAAATTTATTGATTTGTCTACTGTTCATCAACTGTTATCAGTTATGCAGGCGATGAAATAAAATGACAAGTAACGGTACTTAGTAGAAGTGATGAGCTAGTGCCTATATAAATCTACCTACACAGTCTGAAATGGCTCCAAGAACAACGAGGCTAAAAGAACGAATAACCTTCGTTCTCGTCGATAAGTCACTCTTAGGTAGTGGGATCAAAAACTGTCGGTCATTCTAATCGAAAGGCAGCTTTCAGCATGTAGCAGTTACTATAAATCTACATATTTGCATTATTAATCATAGGAATTTGGCGAGACCGAGTTCGTTATATGTCTGTTGGTGCCATTAAACGATTTAATGTGCCAACCTACAACATCTGCAGTCAGGGAACTGTCAGCGGAATTGCAAAAATGCCACAGTAGCACAGTATCTTGAATCCACCTTTGGAAAGCGGTCAAGTTAGTAACGAATCAATTCGACAGTGCTGAGTGGTGTACCACTACCAGTGCAATCTGTAATTTGTTGGGTGTTTGAAGCATTTTGACTAAGCTAAGAAGCTGCTAGCAGTAGCACGTAATTTGAAAAATAATAATTTATAGACTCTGTAAAAACTATATCAGCCGTCAATGCAAGTATCCCGGCGACCCTTTCCTAAAGTTCCGATGTCCATAAAAATCTGTAAACTCTGTCCGTCGCAATGATATTGAAAATACAAATTTAAACGGACTTTACCACATACCTGCTTAACCAGTCAAGGTTAGCCCCGTTACGGACCAGACGAAAGCTATGATGGAACACGGTCCAAAGCCGAGCCACTTCGGACGACTAATTAAAATCTAGCCGGTTCGAAATTGCACAAATAATTGAATCATGTTATGGTAGCTTCATGAATTACATTTAATGTGATTACTGCCGCCATCGGAAGTTGCCGGGACAAGGAAAATTTCTATATTAAGTATATGGAGCGTGGTACATCAAGAAATGGACCTAATTGGGGGAACAATGACCTTCTAGATATACTTTTTATAATTACATCACTCACATGACTTATTACTATGGCAGGATGCGGATAATAATTATTAGATTGAAAATAAAATAATTATATGACCGTTCAGCGTGGTTTAGTGTCGTTATTATGAGCAGTAAATTATGGGTAAGTAATTGCCCAACAACTACGTTATACTATAACATGGGCAGGAAATAGGCACGGTTCAAAATGTTTGATATCTTTCAGTTTATTGTAAGATAATCATCATCATCAAAAATCATCATCATCTGCACAATCCCATTCAAGATTATCAGAATCTCAACTATTTGAGCCTTGAGGGTCTTATATCAGACAAAACAGCACCTAGGTGGTACAGTGCTGCTGCCAGATATAGATTTAATAATTTCCAGATAGAGTATCTCCTTAAAAAGCTCCAATAGTGACAGTCAACTCCCCTGATATTGTTGACTTTACTCTAACCTTCAGTTTAAGATTTGCAAGCAAGTATGTTACTGTTTGTATGTCATCCTCACTACCTACTTCCAACATCCTACAACCAGCTGAAATGCAAAGTAAAACTAACCTCATGATGGTGCCTAACTACCAACATCCTACATGCCAGCTAAAAATCAAAATATCAAGTAAAACTAACCTCTTGATGGTGTCTAATGTAGAAGACACGACAATGCCCATGTTTTGAAAATACCAGTGTTCTTCCTGGACAATAAGCACGAGTACTTTATCCTAACAACTGTGCATTCTGATACGGACCAGTTTATTGTGATGCTTGCCGTTAGATTCGCTTAATCACTATCGTGAACAATGTCTTCCTAGTGCCATTAAGTAAGCATGGTGGGTTCGAAGTCTTGGAAGGGCCTCGTGGCTTACTAGGTTTCTGTAGTGGAGTGAGGTGACAGCTACTGTTAAAGAGGGTACATGTTCGTGAAACTTAAACAAGCATGCACTACCAACACTAATTACATAAATAATTTATGCTCAATGAGGAATTTAAATTTCAGATATGAAGACATATATGATATATATATCACATTCACGTTTTTCTAGAGGTAAGTTACAGCCCATTATGTCAGGCCAGTCCCTATCATATCCTAGCTGCGTGACAGGAAGGATTACTGAGGGGCACTGTGTTAAAGTGATTTAAGTGGGTCCCAATCCCCACTGTTCATTCATGTTCCTGGATACTTTTAGTTCCCGTTCATAACACCTACGGTGTCTTCATCGACTGAACGCATAAATTTGTCTTTTTAGTTTCTACTAGCTTAGGCTACTGCAAAGAACTCTATGTATACTACCAACTTCTCTCAGATCTTTAGAGTATTATAATCCGAGCTGCACTTAACATGACAGGAATCAATATGCATGTACATAAAAGTTATCTATCACTTTGCATGAAAATCGTGATATTAAATATTATATTTTCAATATGCGTCCTGTACAGTCCCCCGGGATACGTGTGATACAAATTATTTTAGTATATTTCTATAAAAATGATCTAGTCCCCTTGTTGATAATTCAATAATATTCAAGACGGAAGAGACCGATATAGACTTTAAAAGACTTCCTCATGTGAGCGTGAGGTTAGGAAGCTAATGGAAGGGGGGGGGGTCAAGCGAACACGATTTCATGAAAAGTTTGCGTTAAGGAACACGGATTAATTAATAGAACTGCAAGTTAAAAGAATAAAATGGCGTAAACGTAGTTTAGTTGCTTATGAAAATTGCAAAAAAAACTTTGAAATTTAATATTTATTAACCTGTTTTGAATCAATCCAAATAATCTGCAAATCTATGATTTCATCTATAACATCTATAAGCTTTCATGAAAATTAAAATGACACTTAATCTGGCACCTGACCACGATGGCGAAGAGCAGTGTTGAAGGTCCTTACCATGTAGACCTGGGGGAACAAACGATTGCAAATGCATTTGATTCCTTCTACAACGGATACATCTACACCACCATCGACAGCTATAAAAACAACAAAATCTACAACAAAAAAAGTAAGTAAAGCCAAAAAGGTCACCGATGGAGCATCATCTGCAGAAGATTTCTCAGCTACAGTCATGAGCTCCTAAAGCAACATCGACATGGACGACGATACGATCTTTGGCTGGCCCCGTGGCCTTGGATTTTGCAGAACGGAAATTGACAGGGAGAATAAAATTAGTTGCGAAGGCTTTCTAATTGGAAATGAAACAAATAGTCCTGATCAATAGGAGAATTTAGCCTTATTTGATCAAACAATAAAGTGAAAATGTTTTCAAAATAGCAGTTATGATTAAAGATTCCATTATTTTGAATATGTTCAATCTATCATCAAGGAGTACAATAAAATATCAACGTTATACGTTAAAGATTGTCAGTACCTTATTTACATACCGACTTTCCATGGAAAATTCCTAATAAAGAAACGATACAGTTAATGATGATAGATATTATTTACCATATTTTCTATCAGTTGAGCAAATTTACTTTTTAGGATTCACTTAACTTTATCAAATAACCTATAAGACAAAATCACACCTAACTTCTCATTGATGAATCTTTGTCACATAATCCCCTTCCGCCGTAGATTAACGAATATTGTCGCCATCCAGCAATGACCAGCTTTTCTAAGTCTAATTTCAATACATATCAGCCCAAAGGAGGTGCTATAGTTTTTTTGACTGCCAGGTGTGATTTAGAAAAGAGTAATCCTCAGTGCAGTACTTTCTGTAATGAAATAATCCATACTTTCACGATGCGGTCGTTTCCGGCACGTTTAGTTACCCCCCCCCCCCCAGTATGATAAATGCCAAATTAGATTATAGCCTATAGGCCGCTTTGTGCAGCAGGGATTTTTGGAGTGATTCAATTCTGGTTAGCGCGTTTCAGAATTTTATTTGCAATGAAAACGCTTACGATTGCGTTGTGGCTCTTGGCCGCGTTGTTTCAGTGCTGTCAGTCTGGCATATTGGATGCAGATATTTATGATGGAAACTGCACAGTCGCTGGGCAGGAATCGGTGGGAACCACCTTACTCGACAGAGTTATCAGGAGGATGCAACAGTCGGGATCATTAAAAATTGCATACAATTATTTCAAAAATCGAATGGATAAAGGGCCCTTGGGCGCTAGGTTGGGCGCCACAGCTATAGATCCCACGACCTTCAAAGATGATGAAACATTCGACTTTTCAAGAGGACCAACGCAGAGCATGCCAGCGTATCTGGCTAGATTCTTGGCAGTGGCGTTGGGATCTGGTAAAACAGTATACACTTACCTTTGGAAATATGGTTTTGTATCAAAAGTGCTCAACTTATCCGAAAGGGAAGGGGACGAATACCAGGGATCTATACCTCCTTGCGCAATTACCAACGCTATCAGGGAGTTCCAAATTTTTAACAATTTACAACCTGCTGATGGGAAACTCACAAAACAGACGATCAAGAAGATGGCTGAAGATCGATGTGGAAACAAAGACGTGAAATGCACTACCCCAAAATGCTTGGCGGATGACAGGTACAACGGAAAATCGGATAATCTTCGAAAAAGACGATATGCAGTACGGCATAAGAAGTGGCGAGGATCCCGCAGCGGAAACTTTAACATAGCTTACTACTTTGAAAACTTCTATAATGCAACTAGCACTCAAGCAAATAAAACCGGCCATGACACGAAATGGGACGATGAAACTGTCAAGAGGGAGGTTGAAAAAGGTCTGTACGAGTGGACTAAATATTCGGGCCTAAACTTTATAGAAACGAAAAAGGCTAGGAGAGCGGACGTCAAGATCCGCTTTGGAACCGGAGATCACGGTGAGAAAAATGATGCACGATGGTTTGACGGACTGTACGGTGTTCTTGCCCACATGTACTACCCCCGGGACGGAGAGATGCACTTTGATGAAGCGGAAAACTGGACCACGGCCTATAAACTTCCCGGGATAAACCTGCAAGTTGTGACGGCCCACGAAATGGGACACGGACTGGGAATTGAGCATAGCAACATCCCTGGTGCGCTCATGTCACCGTTCTATATTGGATGGAGAGAACAGCTGACTCGCAACGACGATATAAGGGCAGTGCGACATTTGTATGGCGTAGGAAACGGGATGGTGATTCCGAGAAAAAGTGCACCTCTGATTGCGCCAGGTAAGCCAGACATTTGATACTTTCAACATACAATAGTTCAACTTTGATCATTATCATAGATTAGACCCGAAACGAGCCAACACAATCACAAATTTCACGATCTGTCCTAGGAAAGCAGTAAGGTTATGCCATAGGGTACTTGGCTGAGAATACTCCCCAGTCTTCCCCATGGAGGCTACCCTAATGAGGGGTTATATTGGCCAACTCCTGTCGACTCATGCAAAAAAATTGCAAGCAAATTTAGGTCAGTCGCTTAGACGGGATTGCCTGAGGTGCCCATCTCCTTTTCTATAACCCTGAGCCACTCCGTACCGAGGCATTAAATTAGCTGTAGGGGGGTTAATCTTACGAGCCAGGGATTGTGCATTTCCAGCCGAAGCTGTACCAGACGCACTCTGGTGACTGGCCGACTTGCCACAGCCGGGGATCGAACCCCGGTCGGCAGCTAACTCCCAGAGTAGCTAACACAGTCGATCTAATGTGTCAAAGTAGTCTCCAAAATGGGTCAAATATACAACCAGATAATATTTTGGTAGTGTAGGCTTTTTATATGTAGCTGGCATAATATTTCATCAAATCTTTCAAAGATTTATTTCACGGTTAGGTTTCCCTTGCCGGTGACTCCGGATCTTCCAACACTAGACGTTCCCATCACTGATGAGTGACTATGACACGTTGTCATAGAAAACACAACAAGGCTTACCCCTTGCTTACAAATCAGGTTGGTGTAATCAACTTGGCTTGTCTTAGTTTAATTAAATCTTTTCCTCAGTCAAATGACGGGGCTTCTTTATTTTAGATAAGGCCTATATGAAGCCTTTAAGACGACTTACCAAGGTCAGCTACTTATTGAGAAACGTCAGTCGAGCAAAAGGAGTTATAAAACGTGGTAGTACAACTGCACAATTGAGCCTTAGCTTGCACTGCCAACACTAATTACATGAATAATTTACGCTCAATGAGGAACTTGAATTTTCAACATGAATAAATATATCATATTCACGTGTTTCTTGAGGTTAGTAACTTGCGATGGCTCATAATGTCAGGCCAGCCAAAGTTATATCATTGCATGAAAGTTAAGATAACAGTGGACCTCAGATCATTATGAGACTAACCCAAATAAGGAGGCAGCACTGGTTGTGTTCCATAAGACAACGCTCATGATGAATCTCATTTTGGCATTTTTGTTATTTTGTATTTTAATATTAGGGGTATTTTACTATTAGGGGAGGGTAGGATGACCTCGATTTCTGACCATTTGGCCAACAAATAGAGAGCTTAAGTGAACTTAATGATATAAACATTTAGCAGCATGTGAAAGATGTTGGGAAAACTTGTTTTCCGGGTACAGTTTGCCACATTAAGGTATTTATTTGAATCATTTTTGTCAGCTAGATCCTGTTTCATGATATTATGGTCAAATGGTCAAAACTTTCACCATGTCAATGGCAAAAATCCAAATTTTTCATGGTCGAAATGATTAACGCAAAATTAGACAATGAAATTTGCCCATTTAACCACGACCACAGGGACAATTCTTGGGTGTCAGTGGCAATGGGCAAGCTTTTTGACCATTGGGCAAATTCCAGGGTGCCATGGTCAGTGCCTAACCCTCCCTCCCCCAAACTTACGTCTTTTTAATGTTTTTAAAATTCACACCTCGAAGAAACTGACTAATGAAGGCAAACATTTTACAAAGCTTTGTTTCAGAGGGTTTGGCATTGGGCATAGAGGAAGGACAGAAGGCAGTCATCAGAAAAGAAGGGAATGATACTGATAGTGCAGGTGAACTAAAGGAAGGTGAGGGAGAAGCTGAGGAAGTTGAAACTGTCACCGATAGGTGTGCAAAAGGGGATACCGTCACTTTCCAGGAATCAAAAAATTTAGGACACTGTATCTCGGAATTCACTGCAGGCTTTTCTGATCCAGACGAAGAACATATCTATCTTTTCTACAATGATAACAATTACATCGTCCTCGAATCGGGGCACAAAAACTTGAAATTCCCCAAAGTTAAAGAACCCGAAACCGCCTTCGCAGAGATGCTTGTCAGCGACAAGTTCCCCGGCATGGAAGGACCCTATGATGCTGCAGTGACTGATAGCGCGAACAGGATATCATACTTCTTCGTAAACGACACAGTGACATCCTGGGATTGGTCAACTGACCAAGTGGGCAGTCTCAACAGGGAGCCAATCGAGAACACCATGTATGCTGGACTGCCAAACACTGCGATCCACGCTGTTGCCAAATACCTGGACCAGTTTATCTTCTTCTGTGGAGACGAATACTACATCTTCACACCGGACCACGATGGCGAAGAGCACAGTGTTCAAGGTCCTTTTTATGCCAACCTGGAGGAAGAAACGATTGCAAATGCATTTGATTCCTTCTACAACGGATACATCTACACCACCATCGACAGCTATAAAAACAACAACATCTACAACCTGATAAAAGCCAAAAAGGTCACCGCTGGAGCATCATCTGCAGAAGATTTTTCAGCTACAGTCATGAGGTCCTACAGCAACATCGACATGGACGACGATACGATGTTTGGCTGGCCCTGCGGCCTTGGATTTTGTGGAACGGAAATTGACTGGGAGACAAGCGAGCTTATCGAGCAATAATGTAAGATACGGTGAGCAACTTTCTCGAAAATTCTGGACGTTGTAGGAGAATAAAAATAAGTTACAAGGCTATATTATTGAAAATGGAACAAATAGTTCTAATCAATAGGGGAATTTAGCCTTATTTAGTTATTTGATCAAACAAAATGTTGACAAAATAATAGTTGTGATTGTACTTCGCATTTTTTGAATATTTTCAATCTATCATCCCGGGTTGTAAATAAATATCAACGTTGTACGTTAAAGATTGCCAGTATCCTATTTACATACGGAAACGGTATAGTTAATGATGATAGGTGTTATTTACCCTATTTTATTTCAGTTAAGCACCTTTTATTTTTAAGTTTTACTGAACTTTACTAAATAACATGTAAAATACAATATATTACTGTAGTATATTGCCAATCATTCATTTTCTCTAAAAGTTTATGTTATTTATCGAAATGTTATGGTACGAGAGTCATTCGATACATCATGCTGATAGTGATTGCTCTTACTCGTGTTACTAGATGCTGATGATTGGAAAAGTTAGTGCCAAAAAGAACCTATCCGGAAATATTCCAGTACACTGTACATAACAATTGAACAATTGAACCAAAGAACAGAGTAATACTATTACTAATTCCAAAACTATGAAACATTAAACTTCGAACGCATATTTTTCGACAACTTCTTTGCATTCAAGTTGAACAAAATTAATATCCCAGATAGAGATATGATAAGTTGTAGTTGTATAAAAACTTAAGCTTATGTAATTGAGCTTAAAGCTAATACTTAAGCCTAAATGCTAAGGGCGTGAATGATCCAAAGGTAACCGTAAACGTAAAGAGCTACTGAAGTAAGCCAATAGTACTTAAAACGTCCTAAAACATCCTTCTAGGACGTTAAGGCAGGGGAAAATTCGCGAAGGCCGGAGGATAATTGTGATGACAAATGATAACCAGTCATTATGATCAAAATTGAACAAGAAAATAAATGTACAATATACTATTACTAGTCCGAATTAAAGTAAATTAGGTAAATTATGTAGTATTTCGTTAAGACACGGTCTTGGTTTTGTATCTTTATATTTAGCAATAAAGCTGTAGCCAAAGAAAACAATAAAAATCCTAATACAAAAAACAAGCAAAACTTCAGAACCAATTCATGGCGATAGTCCGATGTAGCACTAGCATGGTGTCACCGGTATAAACCTGGAGCAGTTTAACATCATTTTGTGACGGTTGGATTAGTTATTTCAGACATCCTGACATTTAGCCTTGGAGACCGGTTAGAAGAAGAGTTCATGGAAAAGTTTCTAGTCCTTCTTATCTCTCGAGAAGACATCCCCGAGACTTTACTCAGCACCAAGTCCTTGCAGTGTCGATAGAACCGCGCGTTAGTTAGGGTGTAGATAAAGGGGTTTCCGAAAAGATTTAAGTAATACACAAACCCAGAGAAGGCTTTTAGTGTCTCAAACCGACTTTGGATACCGTAGAGGGCTGTAATGATGGTGTAAACAATGTAGGGCAGAGAGGAAAGCAGGAACAGTCCCGATAAACAGAGCACCGTAATCGGAGCCTTGGTGTTTCGGTGGTTACTTCGTGACGTCGACTTGAAACCAAATTTAAGGAGGACAAAGTTTAGGGAGAGGATGAGAATCATAGGGAGAACTGTAGCCAGGATGTACATACCTGCAGAGAGGAGGGTAATGAATAATGAAAAAAGTTTTATTTTTGAAAAGCTATTAATAAGCGCATGTTAACACAATGTCCTGATTTTCATTTACATATTTCTGAACATAATTCATGCAAGAGTGGCTTTTGTGGAGATTAAAAGTTGCATCAAAATTGAAAGTAAATGTGGGAGAACACTTCATGAATATGATTACAGTTATACGTTTACTCACTAAGTCGAACGAAAGAAGATTTGGATCTGTCGTAAACGCATCTCAGCAAGTGATGGTCGTACACAATCTGAGCATCAGTAAGAACCATGGGAAGTACCGTAACCACGGCAGCAGAGCACCAAACCCCAAGAGCGACCACTTTAGCAGCCGCCTTGTTCAGATGGTAGGCTGCACTACTGAAGGGGGCCGCACAGCGGCACGTCTTGTAGGCTGTGATGACAAGGATAAGCAGAGTACCGGACTCAGCCGGCACGTAGCCAGCGTAACCTGTCAGCAAGCAGAGACCTCGATAGAGAGAGATCTGTTGGTCGAATAACGGGCTCGTGCTGCTCTCTTGGGCCAGATGACAGAAGTTGTAGAGAGAGGGCAGGACCATCAGTATGGTACAGAGCACATCACCGGCAGCTAAGTTCTGGATCAGGACGATGGAGAAACCGTCACTATCTATTGATTGATAAGAGTAGGCCGCCACCAGGACAAAAAGGTTGCCCACAACCCCCAGAGTTAGAGCCACTACCAAGTAGAAGCCTAGCATGTAGGTCTCCATCGGGGTATTCAAGTACAACATCATCCTGAATGAGTCTGGTGAATGAAGTCACATTTCTATATATTTGCTGAGTTGTGATCGTTCCATACAAATACAATTACAAATGGACTTCGAAGTTCGTACTTCGAGTTCAATAATAGCCGTTTTACTTTAAAATGAAATCTACATTATTTTGCTGGTATTATCAATCAAATTGGTCCAATTTGTTTTCGAGATGCATTGACAATGATAAAAGGCGGTAGGCATATTGATATAATACTGCGTCAAAGAAACTCAACTTCGATCACGATAAAATTTAAAAACATCGAACTTGTACGGTCTTCTGAAGAACCCGTTTTCTATGATCAATTATAGCCAGCAATACTAGGCTCTAAACTTTATAAAATCTAGGCTCTTAACTTTATAAAATCTCGTTTGATTCACACCTTACGAGAATAAACTGGCTTACGTTTAGGTTTCTGGGATACCTTTTAAGCGACAAGCAGCAATTTGACGACACAGTGAAGACTAAAACGTTGCCCAATCATAGCCCGCTTTTCCACTTGAAACGAAAACGGTAAATTTATTTGTCTGTTAACCATTTCAAGAATAAGGTCATTACTGAATTCAGGGATTCTACCTGTTTGGTATGAACGTCCGCTAGCTCTTGTCTTTAAAGTAAAACACGTTGAATTGAACCTATTATACAGATTGCTCGGCGCTTGTACAAATTTCCAAAACTGATCATGAATGGTTCTACTCTGAAATACAGAGATCTATAAAAATGATTTATCTATGAATATTTATATTCTAACCCCAAAAACTATATTTATTCTTGTTGTTTACCTTATCGATGGAAAAGTTTCCGTTGGTAATAAGGCTAGTTATTAGTTGGCCGGTTAAAAGTATGGCCTGAATCGCGATCCAGAAGATAAACGCCAAAATAAACGAAATTTGTTGATTTTGGCGAAAATTTTCACGTGGCGCTTGTCGGACTTTGACATTCGCCACCGTGAGTGTAACGTTAGCAATTAGGAAAAAGTTAAGATAGTAGGTAAATGGAAATTACTAAAGCTAACCCATTCAGACTGCAATTGGGGGCTCGAGATACGGTTTCCTTATCTATTATCAGAGGAGGTCTCTAAGTCTACTTCACACCTGTACTCATTTATTGAAACTAAATATTGTATGATTGTGTTCATTGTTCAACTTCATGACTTATTTGCCAATGTGTTTATGAAAATTACAGTTACAACGTGTGAGATAATTGTAAGTTGTAACGTGCCAGATAATTATAATTGTACATTATCACAACCGAAAAAATGACAAGAGCAAAAATAGATAAAAAACCAAACGGTTTCCGGGTAAAAAGTGGCCAGTGAAAAATATTTCTGGTTAAAACTTTGGCCTGACGAGCTCAAATTGGCCACATTACGACCGGAAACTTTTCCACCGATAAGGCGGTCGAGAATGTCCATGGATTACCATAGACAAAGTAAAAGTCTCAGAACATACTCAAACATTCCCTAAACAAATTGAAAAATGATATTGACCAAACGGCAAACCATGCACACAATCAAATCAAAGCCAGGATTGAAGGTAAGCTGTAGGTTAATCGCGCCAATATTACGATATATCGTAGACCGGTAAAGGCTCTCCATGTGCTCGATGCTACTTTCAAAATTAATCCAAGAAACAGTGCTGCAATCGTTGCACTTGGGTTTACTGAAGTTTCTTTTAAATGTTGAATTTAAAACGTATTCCTTGATGCATTATGCCAATTGCCGTGTTTGACAATGGCAAAAAAATGTTCCGCAGCATAAATGCATTTTAAAGTTATGTCTCTGAGAAATGAGTCCGTTACAGCTATACCTTATAGGGGAGCATCCTCGATTTTCTTCAAACGTGGCAAGCATCAAGAAATGAAATCAAAAATAAACACGTAAAAAAACGGTCAAGTGACAACTAAAAAAGATTAAACCACGATTCATAAAAAGATATCTTGTTTACAGGAAGAGTTCAGTTTTTTCCGTTGAAAGCTTATGCTGCGATGTAACGTAGGACTATTCTAGAGTCTAGAGCTGTATCAATGTAACGTAGGACTGTTCTAGAGTCTAGAGTGTATCTACCGATAAGGGCTGGAATGCATTACCAATAGCGGCGCACTGTTAAAGGCAACCCCTTATTCATCACTTGTATGACTGCAATCAAATGTTCCTGCAGAACCTTTTTTGTTGTTAACAAAAGGATAATGTTAAGGATAAGGTTAAAGGTAGATGTGACCGGCATTTGGAAGATTCATGAACTTTCTCTGGCTAAACGATCAGGACAGCCATACTTAGATACTTACATACTATACAGAAGGTCGGATATTGCCGAGGGCTGAATAGAAATTGGCTTTTCAGGTAGACCTATAAGCATATAACCAATTTTACATTGACGTAGATCATGCGTTAAGGTATATATTATAAACGTATATAATTTCGAAACACACCTTAAAATTTCTTTCGGATTGCTTTTGCTCAATATGAGAACTTTTATAAATATAAACGTTTCATTCCTATATTGAGATGGAAGTCTAGCAATGGATGGACATCCTTTAATTCTAATAGACTATGATCCGCTTTATAAAAATCTTACAAAAAAACCCTCCCTATCGACCATGTTCTATTACAATTTTTTAACCACCTCTTTCTCTCTAGGTCACTTTATCATAACCATCATAATATCATGATCGTTGATTACTGACGTTCAAGTGATTTCCACTTTTTAATTACAAGTTCATGATAATTCCCATGAATTTATGATATTGCAGCACATTATAAATTAGTGTACAATTATGCTTAATGATTATTCCTTCATTTCTAGATAAAGATTAGGTCGTTATTTATTCCGGAAACCCCTTCAAGTCAGATCAAAATTTAATACCTTCATGAAAATTTTAGTGAAATTCAACTACTTTTCAGTAACACATCGAATCTAGAGATGATGTTGATTGTCCATTGTTCGCACAAGTTCTTATTTCTAGATGCACGAAGACACGAAGTCCGTGTTAAAGACTGTGTTCACAGCATGATGTAATCCTGTAATCAGATCAGAACCCAAAAGTTATGAGCATCATGTGGAACATCGTTAAGTCATCTCAAGTTCAAAACATATCGCAGATCGCAGATGCCACGTATTCAGTTTCCACGAGGCGCCATAGCAACACGTTCTACTCACTAATGTTATCGCATTACGTACAAGTGGATGACATCAGCTGTGTTGCTGCTCTATTGTTTAAGCAGGATGGCACGCTGCCAGCCTAATGGTCTAATGGTTCTCATGGTAAGATAGATCAGCGAGAGAGAGAGATTTGTTGAGCAAGCAGTGCCGCTGGCATTGCAGACGTGGCAGAAAACACGATGTTCACTGATGGGAATATAAGGGAAGTCTGCGGGCAAATCAGAGCAGATCGCATCTAGCTGATATACTTAACTTGTCGGTATTCTGTCCTGTGTTATTTCCATTGTAACTCGGATCTCCTTAAATTTGTTTGCTTTTCGATAGTGATATACTGTAGGCGTCACACATTACCATGTCTCCGCAATGTGTGCATTACAAAACAGGGCACATGTTATGAAGGGCATATGTTATGTAATTTAATTTCAAGTACCTTATATGGTCTAAGTTAATGATGCAATATTAATCAGCCAATTTTTCCGTTCCTATTCTCTCTTCCAATTCCACCAATTCTAGTATGTACTTACTCATCAAATTAGGACGCGTTTAATGGAAATTCGTCATGCTTTTCTTCGTCCACTTTGTCTATACATATATATAGTGAAACGAGGTAGCTAATGAAAGCACTACATGAGAGTGTTCTTCTTCTACAAAGCTCCCAAGCGGAAATACCACAAATGTAGCGCTGAATTGCTAATTTAACAGTATAAATATTGCACAACATTTGTTTAGTGCTCTTTCTTCCCTACCATTTATAAATCTTCTTGGGGGAAGTTATTATAAAAAGTATATGGCTATTGGAACTAGATATAAATTGAACATTAACCAAATGCCCAAGCAAAATAGTCTATTTAAAGATGCAGGAATGTATAATATTAGGAAGTAAGTACAGACCGCCTTAAGTAAAATAGTCTATTTAAAGATTCAGGAATGTATAATATTATGAAGTAAGTACAGACCGCCTTGAGTAAAATAGTCTATTTAAAGTTGCAGGAATGTATATAATATTAGGAAGTAAGTGCAGACCGCCTTAAGTAAACACCATGGTCATGCACGTCAGCCCATACATTTTGTTTTCGACTAACTCAGTTAAACTAACTCAGTTTTAATTTCAATTGTGCAGTTGTAAGTGGGATTACTTTTCTAGGAAGGAAAATTAAAATCAATTTAAACGTCATTTCGCGACATTGAATTTCATCAAATTTCAAAACGCTAATTTATTTTTCCAACACGGCGCTATGATGCTAACAGTTAAAATAATAAAGCCTCACAAACCCGGCATCAACTACTAAATTGGAAAAGCTTTCATGTTTTGTTGAGACCAACTGGGTCGCACACTCGATCCTGCGAAGCCTAAATTCTGATTTATCAAATAAATCGAGCCCTAAAAATGTGTAAAAAGGTTATAAGCTGATCAGCTATAAATGTTCCTTTAGTTTAGAACAATTTGAGATGGGACTGTTCCTTTCAAAACTGTGGTCTACATTTGAAGACCTAGTTGGTAACGGAGATCCATGGAATATTCTCATGCTGGGACTCGACAATGCGGGAAAAACAACCATAGTCTACAAACTGAAGTTGAACGAAAATATTGCGACAATTCCCACGATCGGTTTCAACGTAGAGACGGTCACCCCTTGCAAGGGTAAGCCATATGGAGGCTTGGTAGTTCATGACTTTATTTGATTTTAATATTTCTCTGTTTAGTGTATTTTGGGATGCTAGAGGGGTTCCCCTCTTATAAAATGGATGTTACCCTGGCCTGCATAAAACTCTCGGAAAATTTGTAATGTACGATGCTTAATAGTGACTAGTGAGGGGCAAGGTGACCACGTTTTTTGACAATTTGGCCAATATCCGGTGTAAATGTCATAGTCAAATTGCCAAATATTTTTGATGGTCAAATGGTCAGATGTTTTTGACCATTACCATGGTCATAATTTAGACTATGATCATGGCAAAATCAAAATTTTCCATGGTCGCATGGTCAAATTTTTTCACCATTGACCATTGGCAAATTCCAGGCTGTCATGGTCATGAAGAAAGTTATTATTGGGAAGAGTCACGATTTTATGTGACAGTTATAGACCAAGCAATATTGAGCAACGCTATTAGTATTAGCAGAACGTGATATAATCCCAAACGATTTGTGACCACTTCCAAAAAATACCGTTCTCCATCAGAAGATTAAAGTGCGACTGTCTGCTAGCGAGGGATGATGAATCTCAAGTCAGGGGCCCCATGCACTCCAAAGATATAGGAGAACTCATAATAATAGATAGTTGTAGTGGCTTTAGATCGAAGCGGATTGGTCTTATATAATGACACCCTGAGATTGAGAGTGACGCGTGAGGCATTTGCAGTTCTGACATTAGATTTAGCGGACCAGTGCGACGCCGACTTTAATGAACCTGTCAATTTCATTGGAAACATTTTGGTTAATCTCTTATTAAATTCTAGCATAAAAATTGAACATAAATTCGATTGTTATCGCAAAAATTGACTTTTGCCTTTTCATATAGCTGCTCATTTTTAACGTGAAAAATAAATTCTCGAAGGAACCATACATGATTGTACGGTATCAATTTATGCTGATTGCCGTCGGAACGGTAAATTAAAAATCGTAATCAAAATGACACGAAATCTGATTACAATATGTCTCCTGTCCTCCTGATCAATTATAAGTATAAGTGCAATTATATGGAACAATTTGAAATGTCAACGAAGTTTAAGGTGATATTCTAGACAAAGGCAAGCGCATAATCGAAGCGACAGTCTTTCAGTATAGATATCGGTTTAAACTTTTGGTGATATCAATGATATCACCACAACTTTACTTTGAACTTCTTTGATCTGATATCATCTTAAACCTGTCACACTACATTTATAGGATATATCAATTTCACGAATACAGCCTGATAGCCGAGGGAAATTTGTATGTGGGTAGACATATTTTAAAGGGTGATTACGAATACGATTGATCATATTATATATACGTTACGGTATAACTTCACCCCTGACTTATTAAGGTTTAATTGCAATCCATGAGTAAAAAACGACATCCACAAACTATAACGTATATTGTTGAATAAGCTCCTTTCTCATGCGATAATTCTATATCATAACACCGATCTGCTTTTAGGGGTGACATTCACAATCTGGGACGTGGGAGGTCAGGAAGCGATCAGGAGGCTGTGGAGACATTACTTCTCCACTGCTAAGGGACTTGTTTTTGTGGTCGACAGCAACGATCCCTCCCGATTTGTGGTAAGTGAATATAATGGTTTTTGAACCAGGGGCTCAAATTGTCAAGGACACTTCAATTCGGACTGTTAACGTTCAGAATTAGAAACGGTCTAATTATCGCTTGGAAGGTTAAAGGTTTAATTGTACAATTATGGCTATGCTGCTGTTGCGTAAAATTTGATGATTGCAGGAGGCAGCTGACGAGCTGAGAGGAATAATAGAATCTCCCGAAATGCCAAAGGGAGTTCCCATATTAATCCTGGCCAACAAACAAGATCTCCCTCAAGCGTGCAGACCCTCCGAAATTGCGGATAAACTCCAGCTTCATTCTTACAGGTATGGCACTGAGTTTGACTAAAGAAAAATGTCGTTATTTAGCAAACCATTAACCATATCATAAACCATAACAATTAAATAGCAAAATCATAGCTTGAAATTTGACGCTCACATTTACCTGCATATACGTCGGTAAAAGTAACAATAATGATTACTAAGTTACTACCACGGGTATTTCGATCAGTAGGGGATATTGATTATTTAATCCAGTCTCGAAGAAAAATTTATCCGTTAATACTTGCGAAGGAAATTTATATATTTGTTTATTTATGGATATCTGATCAGCGTTCGACAGCGAACAATCGATTACTTTAACAGTCACTTTTTCTTAAACGAATGTGCACACATCTGCCACAAACTAATCCGCCAGTTACTTCTGAGGGGGCTATGACATCGATACCATCTCAACAAGACAAATTATAAGTAAACTCGACAGCAGGGTAACAAACTAAACAGCAGGGTAACTAACTAAACAGCAGGGTAACTAACTAAACAGCAGGGTAACTAACTAAACAGCAGGGTTACTAACTAAACAGCAGGGTAACTAGAACTAAACAGCAGGGTAACTAACTAAACAGCAGGGTAACTAACTAAACAGCAGGGTAACTAACTAAACAGCAGGGTAACTAACTACAACA
>JH153375.1:191432-259328 GCA_000226015.1 Mnemiopsis leidyi
GGTAACTAACTAAACAGCAGGTCTAACTAACTAAACAGCAGGGTAACTAACTAAACAGCAGGGTAACTAACTAAACAGCAGGGTAACTAACTAAACAGCAGGGTAACTAACTAAACAGCAGGGTAACTAACTAAACAGCAGGGTAACTAACTAAACAGCAGGGTAACTAACTAAACACATCTGCAGACAGAACAAGTGGTTTGTACAGGGCTGCACTGCCGTGTCTGGAGATGGTCTTTATGAAGGGTTGGAGGTCCTCTCACAGAACTTGAAGGAGTATAAGAGAACCATGGCTAGCTATTAAATTTTCAGTTCCTGGAGACAGCCTACTGAAGTGTAGGAAAGTACGAGAAATTGTGGTGTGATGTGCCAAGTTTGTAAACTGTTAAGACTGTGAAAGGTAACAGTCGATTGAAAGAAAACAGGCTTAGGTTTGATGTTATTTCAAGTCGTACAAAAGTGTCGTAGACAATTGAGATCTTTATTGAACTTCTAGCGTTTATATACATAATTGTTAAATAAAAAGAATTTTGTTTTTTAGGTAATTAAGTAATTTAAATGATAATTTTCATTGATTATTAAAATTATTGTGCTATTGTTGCCTGATGTTTGTTTTTACGATTTTATGATAGCATATACATTAGAATAGTTTTATCAAATTATTTGAATAGCTTTATATAATATTCATATTTGATGTTTTGAAAAGTATTTAGACAGCTTATTTGACTATCAAAGAAGAATGTGATTACCGCATTAGATTTGTTAGCGAAAGTTTAAATCAAAGCAAAATTTCAATTGTTTAAAAGTGCTAGGGAATTCTTGAATTGAGCATGAAATGAAGTTTCAGACCGACGGGCTATTCGGCGGAATCCGAGGTTCCGGATCTACTCTCTTTGCCGGGTTTTAATTTTAAGCGAAATTTGAAAATCGCAATTCTAGGAAATTAAAATTTAATGGATACAGGTTTTTTTTGGGAGAGGATCACATATTTTTGGTATCATGTGAAAAGGCCAGTTATGTTATCACGTGATATTAAAACGATTTTAAACCCCACCACAAAAATAGTTTCTGCATCGTTTGAAATTTTGATTTAACATCCGAATTTCCTTTCTTTACGAAACCACTGTTACATTTGATCGATCCATAGGTCATTTTTTCACTACGATAATTTTTCATGAACACAAAACAATAAAGGTTAAAACCCCATCCCTGCCCTACAAGATGAACTAGAACGTAAAATCTAGACTGTTGATAACGCTGGTAATTATCTGGTAATAGACTAAAGTTGTACTTACAGTTACTTCTCGGTGCCCTACCTTTCGCAAAACATATCTCCAATAGATAAAAATTTAATGCAGACATAAATCGGTTAAATTCTAAGTCTAACAGTAAAAATTTAACCGTTAAATTTTAACCGTTTTGTGCCCAAGATCAATCTCCGGAGCTGTCATTTTAACTTATAATGACACTGACAGCTGAGGAGATTGATCTTGGGCGCAAAACGTGACTGTTAGCTAGTGGCAAGAATTTATCCATCATCAATGTATTTGACCAATTGATATCTAACCAATTATAAAGTTTTCCTAATATGAATCAACTAAGGCGTGGTCTAACGCAAGCTATTATATTTAAGACGAAGTAAAGAAACTCAATCATTCTGCCCTGCTCAGTCCCTACCCTTGAAACCAAACGTGTATTCAGAAAGCCCACCATTTTCTGAGTTTGCCAAATATTTTTCATAGTGAGTGAAAAGCTCTAATTGTAGCATCGTGTGGCTAAACAAAAGATAGACGTGTAGAAAGGTATCAAAACACCAGAAGAAAAATATATTAATAACAAAGCAACATCACAAATGTTAGATGGACTATCAAAGTAACGGAAGACATAACGTCTTCCAGAGAGGTGCGATTCAGATATATGAACAACTTTCTAGAAAATGTATATTCAAACAGCGTTGGGTTATTGCATAATGAATTTTTGCGATTATAAAAGATTAATCCATTGTTGCATTTCTGAAGGATAAAGCAAAGCAGCAGAAACGACATACATAGTTCGACTTAACAGTTTGATACCTTTGCCTTGTAAAATTAAATATTGACACTCTACGTTCTGAAATTAAAAATAAAAATAAAATGAAAAGGCAAACAAGGAAAATCACCATTATTTATTAAGTACGCTATAAAATACTATTTGATTTTCACTGTTTCATTAGATTCAGAGTCACACACTTCATCTGCTTTACTTTCAGTCTTCTCTTCGACTGTACATTTATCAGTTTCCCTCTTCTCACCTTCTTTGACGGCTCGTTCTTTCTTTAGCAAGCCCCTAATAGCTGTTACCAACTGCAGAAGGAGACCCTTCTTAACTTCCGTTTCCTTGATGCAAACTAGATCCTTTGTAGTCAGGCTGAATATCGAGCCGTAGACTATGGCAATAACCTGAGATCGATCGTTTTTGATAGGGATTACAGGACTGACTTTTAATCATCTTAATGCAACACGCAACTTTGATCAGCATGCTATTTATTAAATCATTATGATTTTAAAAGGGTGCTTCGGCAAAAAGAAACCAAGGTGAAAATTCAAAAAATCAATCGAAGTAATTGATTAGCTTGGTGATTTGCTGTATGCGAATTTCAATCAGCGAAATCACAATAAGCTGGTAGTGGTACTACCACTACCATTGGTAGTAACCCAAGGTACTCTATTCATGATTGTATATGACAACAGACCAGAATGAGATATCATCACAATTTTTTTTGTAATGAAATTCACCAAGATTGGCATATGAAAATGCGCCAACTCTGGCAAGGGAACTGCCAAAAGAGATCGATGCTCATTATTATAAAAAATTGCAGGTGTTGACAGTTTGTACTTTGTAACAGTAGAACAAGTCAGGGCCACCTTATTTGATCTGAAGGGTGGCAGCTCTAAAATTATTTCCCACTTCCGAGATTTATTGATTTTAAAAAGCTTTATAAGATTTTATGAAATACCTAACATGGTTATTTCACGAGTTAGCAGCCAAAAATAACGGTTAGCTATATATACATGAATACATCTTCCGAGCCCCGGCCCCAGCTACTGATATATTGTTTTTTGATACTACCTCCGTACCTCCATCCGCAAAATACTATCATTAGAATACTTTCAACTTAGTTCAGCCATGAAAAAATATCAAATTTGCATAAAATAATTGCAAAATCACATCAGTTTCACGCTCACAAATGGAAACACCAAACAGCCGTCACGAACGTAATTTTCCAGACCATTGACAATCAGAGGACTCACAGTATATAGCATCTATAAGATACTAAGGCACAAACTGACTGACCGTATGGATCGAGTACATCCCTACAGAACCAAGTATATATTTACACCCACACACAGACCGATCGACGTACAGGTGGCAATAAAAGGTGACAGAAATTAGCTGGAATGATAACATGTGTCAGATTAAATGCCTGAAGTATTTATCGTGCCACAAGTAGTATATCATAAATGCGGCAAGAAAAAAAAACGTGTATCCTGTCGGAGTGTTGGAAAGTTAGTGTATTATGACCGTAAATCCGTCACTACGTCCAGTTGAGCTATTTGGTAAAAATCGACGAGCTGTTAAATCATATGCTACGGAAATGGGGCTACTTGGTAGATCACCGACCGCCTAATAACCGGCTATTAGCCGAATTATAGATATTTACTTCATATCACGGTACTGAACAGTATATTATGGAGGAGGCGACTATAAGAAATTCTGGAAAAACGGCTATAAGCCAGCGATAAGTTTCCCGAATATAAAACAGTCAGAATATATTCATATGATATGTTATATTAATAATTAATTATATGTTATATTAATTATTACTTTTCGTGTGATTTTGAACGTTTTTATGGTCAGACATTACAATGTGATATGACTTTAACATTTGTAATCCTTTTAATCCTTGTAATCTAATAAAGCCAACTGTTCAGGGATAATAGGGCAAATGGTATTGTGATGACTTTGAAGTCATCGTAACCTTCATTGGGAGGCTTGGTTGAAAATTAAAGATATCGTATGCAGATATCGGATAAGAATTAAAATGAATAATACAAAGCCTTGCAAATAAGAGGACTTGATTTGAGTTTCATCAAGAGGCTATTAAAACCGGAGCATGCCGCATGCGAACAACATGATATTTGGAGAGAAAAGCGTGAAATTTGAAGACTTGACAAGATTGCTGAGGCAGTCATGTTTGATTAGTCAAGCATGCGAGATACCTATCAAATGCTCAGATAGTCATATGGATCCATATATAGCGTTTTATGGTATGGCAGTTACTTATTTATACCGATGGCGTTGGAATGGTGAGTTTTCACTCAAAGCCTAATCTGAAGAACTAAGGTCTAGAAAAGAAAGAAAAAACCCGAAATTCGGATGACATGACAAATTCAAGATAGAAATTTTAAAATGACAGCATGTTCTATTTTGAGATTTGCTTCGTCGTGTCTTACGATTTACGTGAAAACGAGGATCGAAAGGTAATTATAATTTTGTGTGGTCAGGTGCACCTACATACATACATATATGTATGTGTGTATGTACTATACTATATCTATATATATAGATATAGTTGTATTCTAGAATCTAGATGATTTAGGGAGTTAGCGAAAGTTTCGATTTCATTTGCAGTCAACGATGTAAAATCGAAATGTTCGTTTTAATCAATATGATGCAATGCTTTCTCACGCTCATCCCTCAATACAACTGAACACCATGTTTGACAACCTCTGTAAAGTGTAACTGAAAACTCACAACACTCTAAACAATCAGCTCATGCCGCTCAGCTGGATTACTCCGGAAAACAGAACAGTTACCCTACCGTGCTGACAAGGCAGAGAACGTTGAAGGGCATACTAAAGTCAGGAGTAGGCAGATAGACCAAGGGAGATTCTGTGTACAGTCGCAACACCTGCAATTGTTGAAAAATCAGAGCATTTACCTTGAACATTCAGTTTCGTGTTGTTTTAGCGGTATTGAAGATGCCCAATCATAGCTTTAACAACAAACATTGCTGATTAAGAGATACCAAATCTTACAAATTTAACTTCACGCTGTTAAATAACCTGTTCTCCGTCTCTAAAGGTAACGATCCCACTTGGAATACTTCGGCCGTGGTGGGCGTCAGGGGGGTACTCATTCCATCGCAACATCAGCGGATCAAACTGGGGAATTGTTCATTTTTAATGAAATAACTCCATTGGACGGAAACACTTTCATTATTTTGTTCGCAAAGGCTAAAAAACGTTTTTTATTATCCGATTTTTATATAAATTTCTATTCAAACCATGTTTATTGAAACCATCGCGAATCAATCATTCATATTTGAGCCGACGTTATCAAAACCTTAGAATTTATACCTGTATACTAAATTTAATGGTGGAGTCAGCAGGGACCGTCAATATCCCCTCCAAGGTGTAAGGATGACTCCTATCTTTAGCCAGAGTGAGGGACATGCCTTGGAACTGCAGTATCTTGCTTTCCGGTAAGATCTGCTCTATCTTCATCGTGTGAATATATGCTCGCAGGTACCATGGTATTGTCTAGGCAAGGTATACAGTGTTAAAGTAAGCAAAAACCGCACCTTCAATATGACAATCAAATTAATGGCCGACGTCGAATTGAACCCATAGGCCTTGCTAGGCCCGAGCATGACTACTAACCCACTGTCAATCCAATATAAGAATATTTCACAGCAGCAAAGTTATCCCTCCGAAAGGTCAAAATCCACTAGGATTTACCCCTCACAAGTACCTGCAAGTAGAGGATCTTGATGTCCTGGTCTCTAGAATTGGTAAAGACAGAGACAATGTGACCAGAACTGCTACTGCTAACTCTAGAGATGTAAGTGTGTGCTAACAGTGCTGGTTTCTCCTCCAACCCCCTTGTTATCTCCCTGGGTTCAAGTGTTGGTAACGTTCTGGAAAGTTCTTAAAATGTATCATGTTCTATGTGGGACAAAAAACTTTTGTCAAACCTCTATTTTGTGAATCAGAGTAATTCGAGCAAACTTTAGTCTTAAATCTCACCCATAAACAGACGACCTACTTGTTTTTAAAGCGAAGATAAACATTAAGGATTTTAAAGCTAGTTATGTTCTGAGCATCATATACTATCTCTCTATCTGATATTATCTCGTACTCAGTGGGGGTTATCTCCAGAGCATCTAGTGGTTCTAATGTTCTAACTTTGACCTGCAACAAATAAATTGTATATTGATTGTTGAGTCGACATTGTTTACACAATGGTTACTCTTTGTATATCTGAGGATATTGTACATACTAAGAAAATAACAATAGTCAACATCAGACGTAATTTGAAATCACAATGCTGAGTTTCATTCTAACAAATTCTAGAAAGAAATCCCAAATTACCATAGTGCTGGAGGAGACAGGGCAGGAGTGTACGAGAGTTTTACCCAACATGGTCCTGAAACTCCAGTCCTTCCTACCGGACAACTGCGGGGGAGAGAAGACAAGGGAGAGGGTGAGTTGTATCTCCCAGCCAGGGCCGCTACAGCCCTCACAGGACACCCGCCTGGAATAGGAATGTAAGTCACGTGTTTTGTACATGACAGTGGTTGAAGTAGCTATTAATTGTCACAGAATCTAGAGATGGAAAATGTAAATATTGGGACAAGATGAAGTTTCACTTTGACAAAACATTTCCTAACCACATTTTCGAGCTTTTCAGACCTTGTTGGTCTCATTTTCAATACAACTTACCTGACATTAACAGCGAGCGAGTGATATGTGGTATCGTACAGCTTGCTAGCATCCAGAAGTGAGGCCAGACCGGCTGAACTGCCGCACGGCAGGAGTTTTAACCAGGGAGTGAGGTTTTCTGTACACACCACCTCGAACGGAGACACACCATACCTCATGTATCTGCTGTCTGAAGGATGAGGGTAATGGGGATTGGGGATACGTGAACGAAATACAGTAGAAATACAAAATTAAAGATATTTTCATTGTCGAGTTAAATGCCATGAAAATGTGCCCGAGCTTAGGCCGTTGTTTAATGAGGTACACATTCAACACTCATCATTTTGTGATGACAATGTGCGTTTCGTAATACGTTTCTGAGTCTCTCAATGGGTTACACGCGGTCTTGAGGTTCATTTCTACGCTGTGGTTGAAATAGTTACCCTTATTCTCAACAATGTTAGCCTTCTTGTTGTTGTTTGCCTTTGTACAACCTGCAGGTGGTGCATCAGATGTGCCGACCTTTGAGATCATTATCTACCCCAGCGGGATCAAGAAACTCGAAGATTCACTTTACGACCGGGTAGCCGCTGCTGGGAAAAACTTCACGGAAAACGGGGCAGTGGCCCTCCCGGATGTCTCCTCCAGCAGCTACAAGCTGAGAAACATGAGGCTGACAGGTCTGGGACTAGATCGTCCCGAGGTTCAGGTCGTCCCGGATACCGGGCTAAGGATCAGACAAACAGTTAGCAAGTGTACGGTAAAGGCTGACTATGAGATCAAGGTGCTGTTCTTCTCACACGACGGAGAGTTGGATATCACGACATCCTTCACGGTTGATGTGATGGGCGGGGTGGAGTACACGGAGCAGGGGGGCCTAGCTATCTCGGATAGGTCTTGTAGTGTGACCTTCCACACTTTCGATATAAACCTGCACAATCTCATCTTTTCTACCGCTGCCAAGCTCATGAAGGAGAAGATTACAAGTACTGTTGAGGAGATGGTGTGTAAGGAAGTTGGGAAGTCTTTCAGAGATTTCAATATTATGGACCAAATACCTTTCGCAAAAACAGGAAAGTTTGATAATAGTCCAACGGTCGTTTTTAAAGCTGATAAGATTGAGTTCTCTGTTAGAATTTCGTCTGACTCAAATATCAATCCAATGCCAGTTCTAGACAACGCAGAAAAACGAATGATATGCTTGACCGTCTCAAAGAAATTCATAGGAAACACTTCGGACAAAACTGAGATGACTGCTGATACGATTATCGAGACGGTAAAAACATCTTTACCTATTCTCAAAGACGGGGACGTTAATTTCAAAGAAATGGGCGACTTTTTTGTGCTGTGTGCTGACTTCTAATGAATGAGGTCGGAAGGCGCGAGGAAGAATTAAATGACAGTAATATTTATAAAATAGTCTTATAAATCCAGAATTGCATAATTGTTTCCATTTTTTGATCCAGAACAAATGTATCTAAAAGTATAAACTAATATATTAAGACTGTTTTTAACCTTGACAGAAATATTGACTTTTTAATATTTCAAGCAAGGTCAGGTTTCCTTTCCTATTCTGTAAACATGTCTAAAAACATTGCTCATTTGGTTGCCTTGTTGGTCGCTCAAACAGTCGGTTTAAGGAGCATTGTTTCAGCATCTCAATGGCTTTTTGCATGATTTCGAACAATAACCTCTTCAGCATTTCGAACTGTCAAACAACACCCTTTGATCTAATTTTAGCAGGATTACTCATTCGAGAGCAAATATTGAAAATTTGTCTTTTACGATCTCGGCAATAGTGGTTAGTGATGACTTGGCTTAGAACAAGATATATTAGGTAAATGGTTAAATGAGCAACATTTGCACTCATGATATTAATTATTGAAAATTATTACAAGATGGCAATGGGTGGGCCTTATATTAATAAATCAGAATTTATCGATTTTATAAGTACCGCCCAACTTGTAAACAGAAGGTGGTGAAAATTGATAACTTTGTCAAAATCTGACATACAAGGCGACAGATGATTAATCGAAACTCCAACAACTACAAACCTCCTTTGGTTGAAGTTAATCCGACGGGCTTTAGAGAAAGTTTAGGTGATATAGTGTCCTCCGATGACAAAGCGCTGAGCGAGGCGCATGTGATTCCTGGTTGTGACGATATCATTTGTTAAAGACCGATATAGAACTATATAAAATCTCACAAAAATGAGGGGCGAGATCTCACCCGCCAGATCCCTATAAACTTACCCGCCAGATCACTATAAACTCACCTGCCAGATCCCTATAAATTCACCGCCAGATCCCTATAAACTCACCCGCCAGATCCCTATAAACTCACCTGCCAGATCCCTATAAACTCACCCGCCAGATCCCTATAAACTCACCCGCCAGATCCCTAAAAAATCATCTGCCAGATCCCTATAGACCAATTCGGTTTGGGAGAAATGGTGGAGGAAGGAAATACACTTGACTAAGTCGATCATTAAAAAAAATTGGGTTTTGTAATGACAAAGAATCTCGACTTACAAGAACAGTGTTCTAAAGTCCTGTCAAAGGCCAACCAAAAATTAGACATGGATAGGAAAAAATTGTTATTTTGTTCAGGATGACAATCGTCGCAGAGTACTGTAGGCAAGTCATTAAATCTATCGACCAGTCATAAAATTCATAAATCAAAGCAGAGCTTACAAGCAAAGCAATTACCAGAAATAGAGTTGCGGACGTTGACCCATCTCTCGTTAATCGTATCCAATGGTCCCCCGAACCAAACGAGAAACTGCCCGCCTGGGGGAGCAGAGTGGGCCGAGTAGCCCCAGAGATTATCTCTCCACAGCCCCTGGGAAAACAGTTGTTGGGGTCTCATCCTCTATAGTTTTCCTCTGAAATTCTTACTAGTTTTTAAAGCAGAATTTAATATAAAAGTTTTATTGTTAAGACTTTCAAATTCGCACAATCATTTATTCATAAGCTTCATGTTGATGCAAAAAACTGATCATCGATGAGCAATTTTCAAATACAAAATAAAAGTGACTTGTGTAAATGAAATATAAAATTTTCGGCAGTCTCCAAGAAGCCCGAAACTTCCACGGATGGAATTCCACGGTTAGAATTCCAACGATGGAATTCCACGGGTGGAATTCTACGGGCGGAATTCTACGGGTAACTTTTTTAGTTCTTTTATAGTTCTTTTTTAGATTTAAGAGCAAAACACAGGAATTAAAATGATGTCGGCCCGAATGTTTCTGAACTTCTTGCAGGGTGAGCAGCGCCAGATGAGGAGGTCTGTAGACTTTGTTGCTGAACAAGGAATCAGCATTATCATTATGTTGGAAGAACATTCAAGGCAGGTCATTGAAGGCTTGAGGATTCCTCTCTGTCACAGGAAGTCTCTGGCATGCTTCTCAGTTTCAGTTATTCTATGTATTTCGTAAGGAAGGGATGGCATATTGTGAGCGACAGCAATTTCTAGTCTATCACGTCTTAACATGAATTAAAGGAGTCGATAAATTGCTTCATTATATTTATGTGCAGTGACCGTTAATTACGATCGAACCTGCTTGATAGAACGGTGTTATCCTTATTCCACCCGTGGAATTCCACCGGTGGAAGTCTGCCCGTGGAATTCGACCTGTGGAATTCCACCGGTGGAAGTGTCGGGCTTCTTGAAGACTGAATAACAAAACTATAAGTAACATAAACACGAATCGGAAATCATAAATTTTGGAGAATACAGTCTGACAGTCAGGTTACTTATTATGAGTTTAGCCATAATTTCATATGAGTTAGCCATACATTTTTATAATAATAATCATTACGCCCAACGAGAGGTGTTGTCTCGACATTAAATTTTGGCACTGTTTAAAAAATTCGCCTACACACTTACAGGGAGTACCTTCCACTTGCAGATGGTAAATGGGAATGGATGGCTTCTCATCCAAATAAAATTTCTTGCTTGCTCTCGGAGGATTTGATCGTTTTTATCGTTTGCTTTTGATGTCCGGAATATTTATTCTTGAAGCTATCAATGGAAAGTAAACTATGCTTACAAATTAGATTGGTCACTTCTTTGAGAGAAGCATTAACTGCCAATGACCCGTTAGCATCCACGCTGAAAGATAATTCTACCACCTTATCACAAGGCACCTCGGTAAAGTAGCACTGCCCAAGAAGCGTATTTTCCGAGGCAACATCACTTTCTCCCTCATAAATCTTGATGTGCATATCACTTTGGCCCTCAGTTAAAAGCCCAGACACCTTAAACATTTGTCTAAGGATGGTAGGAATCGTGGTGTTGACCTTGATAACATGAGCCATGACACCTCCACTGGTTTCGATACCAAGAGACATGGGACACACATCCAATAGGAGGAGGTCCTGGATATCTGCAGCATCACATCCCGATAAGATGGCAGCCTGTATTGCAGCACCGCATGCCACTGCTTCGTCCAGATTCATTCGTTTATTGAGATTGACCTCATAGTCGAAATGTTCTTTGATGAGTTCTTGGATCTTTGGAATGCGTGTGGAACCTCCAACAAGAATGACTTCCAAAACATCTCCAGTTGTGGGAGCGCTTTGTCTGGCCTCACTTAACACATCGATAATGGTAGCAAACAAACTTGAGTTGATATCTTCAAAAAGGTCTCGAGTTATTGTTAAGGAAAAATCTCTTCCTTCAAACAGAGCCTCCAGATCTATTTTGACCTGAGACTGAAAAGAGAGTGAAATCTTTGTTTCTTCACTGGCTTTCTTCAGTCTTCGGATCGCTCGCTGATTGAGGGACGAAAGATTCTCTTTTCTTTGAAACTCCTTTATCAAGTAAATAAGTAGGTTTTTCGTGAAGTCTTCTCCTCCTACGGACGCGCCTTTGGATGCCAATATCTCACAAATTCCACCATCTATTGACACAAACGACACATCAAGAGATCCCCCTCCCAAGTCAAACACTACAACAATGTTCGTATCTGACGATTGCAAGGAAAGTTCGTGTGCATAAGCCAAGGCGGCGGCAGTGGGCTCGTTTATCAGACGCAGAACTTGTAATCCAGCTCGACTTGCAGCTCGCTTCGTTGCTTCTCTCGTCATTACTCCACAATTGGAAGGAACAGTTACTACCGCACTCCTAACGTTATACCCCAGATAATCAACAGCTGCTTCTCTCAACTTTAAAAGGATCATCCCGAAAATTTCCTCTGGTGAGTATGTCTCTGTAGTACCACAACTATTAACTCTCACCCTCACCATACCGTCATCATACGATACAAGTTCGAAGGGCCACATCCGTTGAATGCTTATGTAGTGGAGGGAACCAGGATCTTTTACAACTGTCCCCATGATATGTTTCATATCGTAGACAGTGTTGGAGGGATTTCTTGAGGCTTGGCTTTTTGCAAGATCTCCAACCAAAACATCCTCATCAGTGAAAGATACATAACTAGGGGTGGTCCTATTTCCATTTTCGTTGGGTATAATCTGCACTTGGCCGTTTTTAAAAACTCCAACACAACATTTGGTAGTTCCAAGGTCTATGCCAATAGCCAATCGTTCTGACATGGCCCGAGCAGTTAATCCATTTTATATGCTAGGAATGTGCAGATTTGATTAGCAATATTGAAATGTAAATTTAATGTATCGTAAAATTGATTGATCCCTTAGCACATTCTTGAATTTCTTCCCTTGACTCTATCAAAAACAACTTTTCAAAAAATGCAAAAAGTTTCTAAAACTTAACTATTTAAAAACTTTGATAAAACTATAATAAACTATAATATAAACTTCAACAAACTATAATAAACTTCAAACACTAGATTACCTGTGTCAGGGACAGGTGAAGTTCCTCCACCAGATAGTTGAGGAGAATAGACACCAAAGATCTGGGTAGAACATCAAAGTGCTGTCTGTTTACGTTATCTGACACACTGGTGAAACTAAATACTGTGTTCACCTGGGTTTTGGATTTGGGTGTTAGCAACCTGATATGGGGCGACAACCTGGGACATCTACTACAACACTAATGTGTTTTGCCTGGTTCATTTTTACTTTTCTTCAAGAAAAACGGGAGCGAAGAAAGAGAGAGAGGCGAGCGGGGCTTGGAAAAATTACTCAAATGAGTTTGACATTTTGACAAATAAACAGTTTTCAGGCGATCAAACGTTAACAAAAAATCTCTGAACACTGTGACAGCCGGATTGATGAATATATTAAGAAAGACAAACCTTGTTTCCGGGTAGATGAATTATATCCAGGTTCTCGGAATACCTCTCAAAACTGGACACCCGGGTTGTCAAGGCCAACAAGCATATCGTCACATAAAACATCCTTCTAGGGGCGATAATTGAGTGGAAGACGAGAAAAATATTATAAAAGTAGGTATGTAAATGGTCCGAGTTTAGAGCGAAATTTCTTCAATACAATAAATGGTACTTTTTATCAGTTTCCTTAACAGTAACACTTGTAGAATCTAGAGTAAGAGAAGTATATTATTCAAAACGAGGTTTTGTGATTGTAAATTCGTGGAAAAGATGAATATGAATAAAATTATCAATTGTATTCTAGAAACATAATTTACGGTATGCCTAACAATTTAAAAGGTAAAACCAATAAAATATCGGCAAATTTCCCTCATTTTGCAACAAAACCATTACATATTGCAACGCGGTCATCTGATAACAGTTACAAGATAACTATTCAACTTTTTAACTTCATGGCATCACTTCCTTCACTTCCATCACTTTCAATGATCATCAGTAAATAAGAAAAAAAACATATTTCGAAGAGTATCACATTCTCTCAACTTCACAAAGTTATTGATCATGAAATAACGTTGCCATTTTGTTGTCACTGAAAATGTCCAACTTTATGTGCGGATTGAGGTCAGAAGATAGCAATTAGTCGGATTAAACAATTTTTATTTATACCTGATTCTACCTTAGTTGATCCTAATTATCTTCAATATTGGTAGTTGACACTATAAAGACTCCTATCTTAGATTGCTGACATTAATCTCCACAGACCGTGTGAACGCAAACATGGCTTATATAAAATGATCGCCATCCGCCATCATAATAATATAGTAATATGTTTCGCTTCAGGTTATATTTTAAACCAGATTAAGCTTATTGGGTCATGTCTACTTCTAGTTAGAGGCTGTTCATATTCAGAATCAGTATTTTGATGACATGGTCTAGTTTGTCGTCCTAAATTGGAGAACTAACATCCACACTCTCTCGTGTTGAAAGCTTGTGGTGAAGTCTTATGGCAGCTATTTCTCGAGCCGTGTGAAATATATGGCCATGGCTGAAGCAACTAAATTTGACTAAACCGCTGATTGCTAGCCAAAATATTATTCGGTTATACATGTTGATTGTTGCGACTTTCTCCGAGATGGAATAATTCAGGTACAACTACTCAAATTCCCCAGAATTTCAAATTGTCATTACTTCGTGTGGCTGATGAAAATGATGGGCGGTCGCTAATGCATTAGGGACATAGCAAAGCTACCTCCATTAAAGTCGATCAAAATATGGAGCCAAGAGGTAATCATCTTTCATCATCAGAAGCATTAAGCGTACGTTACCGCTCAATTTCTCACTTTGCAAATACCGCTACTGACTTTCTATCTGCTCAAATTCCGAATATTTCAAAACACTTTGGCTTGGAAATAAAAAGGCCGTCTTTATGAAGCAAACGACAAATTTTGAATGTTGACTCATCTTTTTCTTGTTTTAGTAATGAAAATGAGATACCTTCTCCTGACAACACTTTTTGTTCTGTATTTGTTAGTCAACGGCAAGAAGAAAAAACTAGAGTGTGAGTGGAGCGACCGACCCGGGGTATTCCTAAAGACCTACGACAGAAAGACAAAAGCGTATCCCAGTGTGGAGAAAGCAAAGGAAGCTTGCGAGAAAGATAGCGGGTGTGGGGCGGTGGGGGTGGATCTGGTGCCATATAAGAAGAGATTGGCGGGTCCTGTTGTTCATGAACAAACCATATATCTGCTACAGGGTTCGGAGCTCATGTTGCAGGCTGGGGAATACAACAGTCCCAGATTCCGGTCCTTTGTTAAGGGGGAGTGTAAGAAAAGGAAATGGAGTGAAAAGGGCAAAAAGAGGAAAAACAAAAAAAGAAAGAAAGGAAGGAGAATAGATAAGTTGTACTTAAATTAGATATATTGGACACCGAAAATTGAACACCGCCGAAAAATTTGCATCTACCATTAGCTTTGTTGTTGTTTTTCAGATGCTTAATTAACTTTAAGTTTTTGTGTACTATGGTTTAAACTTTATTTGTCAATGAGATAGAACGAGAATTTAGAACCTGTAGAAAGTTTGCTGTTGTCTTCTGACACCTGACGTGACTCATTAGGTAAATTGTGCTAGACGACGGACAAGGACCTGCTATATTTGCGTTCTAAGATTTCATGTGACAACATGTGCTTAGCATATAGCAACCACCTTAAACAGGGTTTACTGCAATTACAGTCACTACCCTTACTACTCATCGTCGCTGTCCAGGACTGAAACGTCACGTTTCCGTTTGGAGAGTTTGGGCCGCTCCTCCATAGACTCGTCCGACTCTCTGTCGGACCCAGACTCCGAGTTTGCCCTGGAACTTGACTTTCTGTTTCCCTCTTTCATCATCCTGTTGGGCAGGGTAGTTTAAAACTACATATGTGGAATAGAAACGTGTGGAATAGAAACTGATCTAGTGTAACAGGTGTGTAGTTGAGCACCGAAATTGCGATTCCAAAAACACAGCGACAAAAATAAGGCAAAGGTTGTCCTCCTTACTTTTGAACCATAGGACAATTTTCTTTCACACCAGCTGATATGAAGCTGTAGCTTGACTTTATCTGTCTCCAGAGATTAGCTTGATTGTATATCACGTGATTTGTGTCCACAGCCTAGAAGGATGTGTAAACTGTAATCAAACTAACATATTGACTGATTGGCAGACCCTTTTAATTTTTCAATTGGCTCGGCAACGGTCGGTCAGTCAAAGCGTCCGCACGTGCTATCGCGCGTCAGTCAGTGGGATGACCTATAAAAATTTACCGTATATAGATTTCCTACTGACACAGAAAAAGTCTGTAAGATACAATGATTGGGAAAAGATTAGTGTTCAAGAGGATAAAATTCCCGACCTTACAGATAGTCTCCACGAATTGGACCAGAATGTTAAGTCTTTTGTCGTCCATGCTAGAGACGGCTGAGCCGATGAATCCTTCTATAATCCTGATGACACCTTCACCGTACTTATCTATCCACCAAACTGTGATTGGTATCACCTGAAATCATGGCTGTGATGGATCTTAAATGGGTTCTCAGTTCTGATGTTATGTTGCTGAATTGCTAGATTTTTGTCTGAGACAAGTTAAAAAAATTAAAATACTGCTGACGTGTAAAACTTACAAGCTGATCTTCAAAGTTCTGCAAGAAAATAATTTTTTTCACCACTTTTTCTGTGGGCTTGACAGACTTGAGGAATATCAACATGGAACTGAACAGTTCAAAGTGATGAGTGTCCTTTATGTCTTTTAGAACATCTATAACCTGAGACAAACATACTTCATTGAACATTGAAACAATTAAGTGGTGTATCGGCAAAAGTCATGTTTTCTGGTGGTCTCCCATTTATAGATTACCGAGAAATTATGAAACGAATCTTCTCTTACACAATACTTAAACTTTTTAAGGTGTTTTTAATTTATATAGCTGATTTGATAGCGCACTAAGATTTATTTGTGAAAACCACAGTAAAATTTATCCAGATTTATTAAATACTCACAGATTCAGAGGGGACGCTCTCAGCGGATAATAACTGCCAGACACAATACTGCTCAAATGTCTCCCACTCTAATGTTGTCCGTAGGAGAGAGCTGATAGACCTCACGTTGAAGATCTTCATCTTTTTACTCATCACGTTACCTAGTAATGTAGCGTAAGGTGAAAGATTGCGCCTTCTTCTAGGATGACAGAACAAGGTCTAGGATTTTGGATATTTCATACTTGGTGATCATAGCTCATGAAGTATGGTGCATACATTTTGTCTACCTATTCTTACATTTCAGAGGTTTTATCGTGTCATAACTTAAAGAATTTATCATCTTTAAATCGCAAACATACAGACGATAGTGTGAAGTTGTTGAGAGTCAATGCAGGACACGATAAGATGTAGGATACTAGAGTTGCCCGTAGTAACAGCCGGGAATTTTTGATACAGATCAGGGATTATCTTGTAAAATGTTGCCGGGCTGTCTTCTTCTTGACAAATCCGCAAATCTTCAGTTAGACAAGCTTTAAGGTTTCCCGCATTGGTGTAGCTAGTAAACTCTGAGGTAAGGGTTATTGTGACTGTTCTGTAGACTTCCTATTTTTATTAGATTTAATCATTGTCTAAATTTCAAATTTTACAGGACGGATCGTTATATTGAGTCGAACCAGTAATCGTGGTGCTTCGAGATTTCAACAGTATTTTATCATAAAAGCAGAAAGTTTAAGACTAACTATGCCGTAGTCGAAATTCAAACACATAAAAATGTCCAATAAATCAGACTCAAGCAACAAGTTACCTAGATAAAGGTCAAGCTGAGCTCGACTATACAAATAGTACAGTAAATGATATCCAACTCTAGGTTCTATGTTGTAGAATTCTGATAAAAACTTCCATATTCTCGGTCTCTTGTCCTTAGTAAGGATAGATAGGAGCTGGAAAATACCGTGATGGAGAGGCACCTGAAGTATGATCAATAATTGTTGACTTATTGAGGATTTTATAACCTCTCAGACATTAATGCAGTACAAAGTTTCAATAAAATCAATAATTATCTTGAGTCTACCATAATGAATTTTAATGATCAAGAAATAATATCATACGGGCTACTTAGTTCAACTAAAGAGAATCTAAAGTATGAGAGGGGAATGCTAACCTGTCCTTCCTCATCATCCATCACACTCAGAGAAAGATAGGGCTGTAGAGTAACGTAAAGACATTTCGCTACAGTCGCTAGTTTGGGACGGGTCCACGCCGGATGATCCATTATTCTCGATATCACATTACCAAAGGAGGTTCTCTGTGCGATGGGCTCTGACTCGTATGAAAACTTTCGGATCTCCTGAAAACGGTTATTGTTGTGGCAAAAATCAGTAACCATGTTTTGAAATGATAGATACTCAAAGCACTTGAAGCAGTAGCGAATCATTATACCATTATTAGGATGCCAAACACCAGTAAAAATTAAAAGTACTTTCATATAATGAGAACTAAAAACCGAACCTCCTTAATGCTAGGATCAAGCTCATCGATTAAGCCGGACAAGCCACTCTCATTGTCCTCGGAGTACTCAGAGGCAGAATCTCCGCCCCCACTCATGCCGCCTCCTCTATCGTCCACCGCACCGTTCTCTAACGGCTCCTTCACATACTCCGGCACATACTCCTCCTCCACCTCCTCCTTCATACCGGAGAAGGGGGAGTCATCCAGCATCCTGTTCTCCAGGGAGAGGTTGACGGCAGGGGGAGGAGGGGGAGGTGGAGGAGGCGATCTCGTGTCGTCGTCTGAGAACTTGCTGTCGTCGTCGTGTTTCGCCATCACTCCAACCCCACCCCCGCCCGGACTACACATTCCCGGAAACTTCCGATGAAACGAGAGACGGAGTTCCTCATCCAACTTAGGATGACTGACCAGTAAGGTAAAGTCTGCTATAACTTTCTTGTCGATTATATCCTTGAAACTGTTGTTTATACCCGACCATACTTCTTGCTGTAACTCCGGACAAAACTCGTCCGTCATTCTGATGATGAAGTCCATGAGGGTGGCCGCAATGACCGGATGAGATTTTAAAGCGTGGTTCATGACCAGTATGCCTGGCTCGATGTTCATGATGCTGTCTGAGTCCTTGTTATAGAAAAACCAATCATAAAAAAGTGCCAATTTAGTCTGAGCAGCCATTACATTAGACGTGATTGTGGTGAGAAGCCAACCGATAAGCGCCCACCGCGGCACAATGTTCGAATTTAACATTTCGTTGGTAGGGTGTATCACCCCGCAAATATACCGTATACAATCACAAACAAGAGTCTGAGTTTCGGGACCCGTGAAGAACCGCCGGGCGAACCAAGTCTGATAACGCTGATGTTGGCCGAACTTGACCTGGGTTGCCAGGAAAGAGAGTCTTGTCTCCATGTCGGGGGTCAAGCGCGACGCTAAAAACCGCCTGGAAGTTCTGACGGATAGGATCTGGAGGATTCCCGTAAAGTTTGGACTTAGTTTTTGGGGGCTGTACAGTATGTCCCTCCACAGGTCTATGAACTCGGGTATTTTCGCGACACCCTGGAGCAGTCTGATAAAGTCTCTCCCGAGTTTCATGCACTCCTCGAAGTTTTCTCTGATGAGTTTGATGGAAAGGGAAATTTCTGCTTTACGTAAGTGTGCTACCTGGGAGGATTTATTCTAATTTAGATTTCGAATTTTAACATTACTGGAGGAATGATATACGAGATACGCCTTTAAGGTATATTAACTCTCAAACCTAAAATTAGAATCAGCTATCATATCATCATGACGCATATTAAAACAATGAACTGGCCCCGAAATCTCGTCTTATGACAAATCCAAAATTGTTCATCTAACTACAATTTGTTAACAGATCATTTAGGGTCGTTAATCACCATGGATATGACATATAACTACACTGCAATATAATCTCACTTGAGGTGTGGTGTGATCCACGATGAGTCTGAGGAATGTGTATACTGAGAGATTTAAAATGAAGGAGTTGGCAACCACCCAATTTAACTGGGACGTGACTACCTGGGGAAAGAATTTGTTAAATGTCGTCGACCAAATTCTAGTACTTGCCCAAATATGATACAAAGTCGTTTTATGATCCTATGTTTTAAAATGATTAAAGTTTTTAAATTCTCGATAATTTTGGGGAAAATGTTGGACTAACATAACCGCAAAACTAAAAAAGGTCCATCGATAGTGATATTTGGCAGGTAATCGAGTTATCGAGAGGATAGAAGAACTTTTAGTCATGGTTACGATAGAAATCGTGTAGGGAGAGACAGTTTTAGCAGAAATTTCAACTGGTAACCTTAATCATCTGTTCGGCAAAGAGGACGTTAGGACTCTTGATGTCTCCACCTTTGATACAGCTCATCATAAGGACAAACAGCTGGTCACCACCAGGTATGTTACTGAGAGATATTTTGGATAGGACTTAAGGGCTGTGCGCGATTCAGCTAGCAGAATGCGGATATTATGAGCAAGGAAAATATTATATATCACTGAGAATAAATTAAGAGAAATGGAAAACAGTCATGTAAACTGTATGTTTGTCTTGCAGACGCAGTTGAGCTAGATCATAATTTTTAAAATCCAGTCGTATGTTAGACAGTCAATTTTAACGTTAGGTACTTGAAAGTTGGTTGAATTGAACGTTGAATGAAGTAAGATGTGTGTAATTATTCGATCTTATCTCACCTGATAATGATTTGTTCTAATATCCATATAAGCTGCATCTTTACGGGCATCAGAAGTTTGTCAAACCTGAAATATTAAGACTGAAATTCTAAGAATATTTGTTCTGAGATTCTTAGACAACATGTCCTTTTGACAATTTAATTGTAAACTGCATCATCTTAACTTTCTTACACTTAGTGCCATTTTCAATTTACTAGTGAGCTCACAATAATCCAATAACACTGAGTTCAGTTGACATAATTAAACCTGTGAGAAACAAGCTGATTCAGTCGAGCTATCACCAGCTGCAAATTGTCACGTGACACGATGGTTAGGTCCCGCCACGCTTTGCTTGCTTGACTCTGATCTGTCAACATGACGTACAGCAGAGCAACGCATACCTGATGTTCATTTGTAAGCTACCCAATAGTGACTTATAGTGAGGCAGGGAACATGATTCGAAACCTTAATAGAATATATTCCAACCAAATAGAATTTAAAGAAAAATAATCTCAGAAGAATGTGATTTTGAGCTTTACAAAAAAAGAGATGAAGGTTATTGTGTACCCGCTTGTGGTTGTCAGGAGTGGAGGTAGTCAAAACATTAAGTTTGTCTAACGATTCTCGCTCTGACAGGCCTGCAAATAAAACGTAGTTAGATGAAATCGAGATACTCTACTTTAGAATAAAGTTTAATATATCGAGTGACATAAGACAGGTCAGTTTACGTTGATCAGTCTATTAGACAAACAATGGAGTAACTGCTTTTTACAGTAGGGTGTTCATAAATACCAAGCTCGGTAATTTTACATTAGTTAATCGTGAGATTTTTATATACTAGAATAGTTAAATTAGCGAACTTCACCTGTCAGTGTCTGAAGAAGAAAATCTTTATCTTGTATGAATTCTGCATCTATCTCATCATTTGTTTCAAGGTTGTTCAGCGAGAACAAACATGATTTGGGTGGTTCCATAGACTATAAGAGAAAATATAATGCGTCACTAGAATTTACGGAAGTTTATCAAAGCAGTTGAGTATTTATAAAAGAACGTATTTTCAGTAATTTATCTAAAAAATATTGAAGAGCGAGTCACTAATTCATACAAGAAATTTGGAATAATATCGTTCAAAATTCAATTAAAAGGGTCAACCAGTGGAAAACAAAACTTTGACGAAACCATTTAAAAACTTTAAAAACGCGCACATAGCCACATAGGCATATCGTGTGACATTTGAATAACTTAAAAAGTAAAGCCTTAATAAATAAGTATCCGTTAAAATCAGTCAATATCATAAAGAGGCTTTCTCAATTTTCTTCTTTTTGGGCTTTTTTGGTTTATCAGTAATTACACAGGATTCTTTTCTTTTTAATTTCTTTGGTTTTACACTCTCTGGTTGTACATTCTCAATCGCATCTCCAACTGTAGACCTACCATCTGCATTTACACTTTTCCCCGTACTTTCGACAGCTGACTCCTTGTTGATTATTTTTTCAAATGACTCAACATTCTTCTTTTTCTTTCTCTCTGATTCTTCCCACATATTTAGTCCTTGTTTGAAGGCTTTCAGATTACAATTTTTAAACACGATTGATCCGTAAGTATTTTCACGTATAGCTTGCTCCTTCGCGATCAGGGTCTGCAAATGTAAGACTATGATAGGTATGACCAATAAAAACGTAATGACTGATGAACTTTACCCCTTATACACATCTATACTTACGAAGTTATAAAACAGATGCGGCGATGAAAAACGGAGAGACCTTATTCTTTTATGAAAATTGTGCATGATCTAGATCTAATGAATCAGGCCCATCACAAACCTTTAAAAGCAAACGCACCTGAGCTATTGCAGACTTGAGGGGGCTATCAGCAGCAAGCCACATCGCCTCAACGATCCTGCTCCCACAAGGGTTGACCACCAACTTGTCGGCTAGAAAAGCTGCTGCTCTAATAAACCTGCAAAGAGTTGATCGAATAATTTAAACTTCAATTTTGAAGATGTTTTACCTATAGAATCAAATGTATGACAATTTTTCAGTAATATTCGTTACGATGTTAGAATCCAATATTGATTGAGTAGAAAGTTCACTAAAAATCTCAATTCTTAGGCATACAGAGACATATGATATTTAAATCAGAACTTTAATGAGACTTAAACCCTGAACTATCCGCTGCTATTCCAAATTAACATTTTAAGTCATGGCCTTAATGTGTGTCCCAGAAAATTTGTAAAGCTACTACATTGCTAGCATGCTTTGTACCTTTATTATCATATCATTGTTACTTTCATATTGGGTCGTGGTTCTGAATACTCCGGGTATCCAAAATTAACATTACCAAGCATCGCGGAGCTATATGATATGTACTATTTCTGCATCTTTCATTCTTTCAAGTACATGCAAATACTTACTAGCTAAATGTTGTTATTCTAAAAGCCGAGTAAATAGCTCGACGCGATAATCGATATAAATATAGAAGAGAACAATCACTGAGATATATCTACTGGCCCTGCTTTGCTGTTACTTCGTTAATCGCTTATTCTTGTGCAAGAAATTCGCTGAAGGTAAGGCGGTGTCACGCGAGAGTAGCACACACTGATATCATAAGTCTGATATCATTTTTGGGATCCTTTTCAGAAGAATATACAAGTGTTGGTATCAGCACTCCATGGATTGCGGTGAAGTACAGTGCCGAGCAGTAAAGCTCTCAGAGAAAAATGTTCACGGCACATTCCATTAAGGTCTTTACTTATACGAATATAATTTACATTCTCTCTCATTTTCTTTGTATAGACTGGGCGAAAGTCCGACGGATTGGAACTTCGGGGTTTGCCGGGTAAGCTCTACTGGTATAAAGTACAGAATGATGGCCTTAACTTAACATTAAATCATATGCACCTGTATATCGGTCGGTTTGTTGAAACTAACACAAATTATTCTTTTTAGCACACAATGGAGGTAGTCTCTCCTCTCCCAGTAATCTTGTAGGAGCTGTTTCAGGAGGATTTTTCCAGGAGCAGCCAGTCTATTAGGACCAGATTCGGCTACACAGAGTCCGGAAAGGTAAACGACATCCTCCATTCTGAAAACAAACACCCACAAACACAAACACACGCAAGCACGCACACACCCAACAACTTAACACCGACTAAAAACCCACAAGTGGTGCAAGTTGCGCTTTACCTGGAAGTCAGACATTTGCATGAACGGGCTAAGGAGTGATACAAGACATTAAGGAGTGATACAAGACATTAAGGAGTGATACAAGACATACGTTTCGTCTTGCTAGGGTCTTACACAATACGGGACGCGGGACTGTTAATTTTGGACAAGAGCAACGATGTCGGGGAGGCTGGAGAAGGTTTTGATGTCTAGAATCAAGTCAGAGGTGTAAACTGTAACTTCTTGTAGACCTACTGTAGATTTTAAAGATCATTGTATGATTTTACTTTTTCGTAGTTAGATTAATTATCTTTGTTTGTTCTTATCCATCAAAGTGTTATACATGAGTCACCTGGCTTCTAGAAACATCCGTTTACTTCAAAATTCTTTTTTCGAGAGACATGTACAACTCGCAGGTGAACGTTTTTAATTCAAATTTTAATTTCATGGAGAACTTAAAGATTTTTGTTTTTCCACAAGAAAATTGATTAAGTGTTGATACTTTGTTTAATTTCGGTCGAGCGTAATCTCATAGCTGTATCCATCTCATAGCTGTATAAATCGTTCAACGTAAAAGACTGTAAGAATGATATCTTCAAATCAATTATTTTTTCTATTTCCATCCACCCAGCTACCTTCGAACTACTTGGTGTAAATACCATACTTCAACTTGAATTTCTGAACTGAAATGTCAAAGCATAGCAAGGGGTGGTTACGAAAATCATCATTAAAATGACGAATTTACTTTTTAAAATCTCAAAGAATGTTTACACCATTAAAAAATCATTTTCAACTTAATATGTAAAATCTTTACAAGCATGAAACAAGGTATGTTGGGTCAAAATTGCAAAGCTCCCTTCAAAAACAAAAAGGAGGGTAATAGTTCCATTATGATAATTGATATCAACTAAGCAGAATAACTCTGGAACAAAATCAATGACTCTGACGACTCTGATGATTAAAATGTACAAAAATAGAACCTTAAAAATCGAACATGCTCATTCTTCTTATGGTGACATTCACAAGACCTGCAAAATCTTATCAGGTAGTTCACTTAAGTTTTCTCAGTATGTCGTATGATAATTGTCTCGCCCATTTTCAAAGGTTTATGTAAGGATAAACAACACTCCTGTTAGTAAAAATAAATGCTTTATTTAAAATACATGCAGTAATCGATAATATATCTAATCAAGGACAGGTCAAAATGTCTAGGTAGTTGAATACCAGTTTAGCACCAAGTCAATGTTGGTGAGTATTATTATATTTGGTGAGTTTATTGAAAAAAACTTCTTCTTCGATCTCAATGGTAGTACGAATGGTTGCATCAAGCTCTCCCTTGAATTTAATCGTGTATGAGCGATTTTTCAGCAGCGATTCACTCGCTCTTATTTCCTCTGGAAGTGTGCTATCTTCGATCTCCTGGACTTCTGCCAAAACACCAAGGTGCAGCATCTGTTCTGTCAAGTAATCCGGACGTTTCTTCAGCAGAGCCGTGTGTTGGAAATCTGGAAACTTGGAAATTACGTGAGTTATGACAGCTCTATTTGGGTCACCGAAAATAAAGTACTTTTGCTTTTCTGGGTAAGAGACATACGAGGATGGGTCGAGACGTTGAAAACGAGGCATATCAACAACTTTGAACGTAATCATGTTCCCAGCAGGATCGTTGAAAAACCTCATGCGGATTTCGATGCCTTTACGATGCAGCAAGTCGTACAGATTCAGCTTGAGAGAGCCTTCCTTGGGATGAACTCCTCCTACGGTTTCAAACACGACTGGTTGCCCATTCTGTTTGCAAATCGATCGGTACTTCTTCACCATTTCTTTATCAGAATTGGACATCTGGACCTTTATCGATGCCTGATAGTGATGCTCAAGAATATCGCTGCAGGTCAGGTATTCGAGGAAAATTGTGTTACTTTCCCCCAGGCTATCTTTTGGATCGCAATGGACAAATCTGTGGGGCACAATCTCATCTTCTATGCGACCCATGGCGTTTAAAACAACCATTCTGAACAAGTCGCCTATTTCAAAGGCAGACTCGTTTGATTGCCAGGGATTCATACACGTGTTCACCATTACGTTCAAATCCTCCTCATTCTGATCCAATCCGAGTTTTTGTTTGAACACCAATAGTCCTTTTCCGTGCGCTTTCGCTGCTAGTCCCGACTGCATTAACATAAGAGACACACGACTAGCATCAGACCCGACGAAAATGTTCATTGCGTCGGAAAGTGCCTCTTGAAGCTTGTTACATTTTGTAACATCGCTGTTACCTTTGAAATTTACCACAAACGTGTTAATCATTGTATCAGGGCCACATAAGGTAAGGAAATCCTTAGCTTCTTTGCAAAGAAATATTTCACTTAACGGCTTGTATGCGATTTTATCCATGACTAAATTTTTGGCACTTTCAATGTCATATCCTTCAGGGAGGTTTTGCAAAGGGACACATACAAAAGGGTCATCTTCTCTGGCAACTGTCAACCACATGGCATAAAAAAGTTTCGAAATTGATATGCACTGCCCCAAAACTCTACCGTAGCCAAAATTGCTCAGGCCGACAACTTTGTGTGACATCAGAATTCCAGCAGGAGCTGCTCCGGGCTTCGATCCTTCAATTCCGTACATACTCAGATTGGGGTCGTCCTCCCCGTTCATTACTACTGGGTGGTAGGTTGCGATGGTGAACCGCATTTTACTATTGCGATAACACAGGGCACCTCCAGGATATGGACAAAAGCCAGATTTGTGAGGGTCGATCGTTATTGTGTCGGCCAACTGGATATTCTCGTACTGCTCTTCAACATAAGGGCTTAGCTTGCAGTACGGCACAAATCCGTCGGTCTTCATATTGGAATTAGTCAATATTTCGTCTTCCACAGGCGAGCCGATGAGCATGGTCTTGAAGTATCCGCCCCATGCAGCATCAGCCAGTAAGGTGAAGTTGAGTCCTTTGCTTTTAAATGCCTCTCTCAATTCATACATCGCTTTTATGGGGTCTACCGCGGACTCTTCCGTGGAACCTATCACTGCAACTGAAGCGATAACCGGCCTTTCTTCATTCAGACAACCCTCAAGAACGTCCTTCAGACAATCTAAGTCCTGTCTAAAATCTGCATCCAGAGCTATTGGAATGTTGCCATCAAATCCGAGCCCCAGAATAGTGCCTGCCTTTGGCCATGAGTAGTGATTATTTGCCGGACATGTGTAAACCGGAGAATGCTTGATATTGTGCTTTCTCAAGAAGTCAAAAAGTCCCAAATTCATTACGCTCTCGGCTTCAATGGCACGATGTACTTTAGAAACGTCTACCGGACCAGCTGTAGCCATGCGCTCGCAAATCTTCTCCTCGAGATCACAGATCTCATCGACATCCATGTTCAGTAGCTGCCATGTTGTACATTCACCGAGAGCGGTCTCTTTTCTGCACTTCTCATCTTTGTTGTACACTAACACTGGAGTTTGGAGACCGATCTCAACTTGTTCTTTTGATACGCAGGATCGTATTTCACACTTTGGATCTTCATTCATCAGAGCTGACTTGACAGCAAGTGGGAGGAACTTCAGGTTTCTTGACGCCCAGAGCGCTTCTATGTTAGCCACTGATCCACCACTGGTAATGTGCCCCCAAGACAGTGGCCCTTTCCTTCTAGGATTGATGTTGTATCCCAACATGTCACACAGCTGCTGAGCGACCTGGTGTTCATACAATGTGGTAACTGGACTGGCAGCTGAGTCCACATTGTTTTGATTAAACAGCATGGCTGTCATGTAGCCTAACAACGAAGGCATGGTGGTATCCCAGAGCATATGGGCTTGATAGCGGGGAGAGAAGAAGGGAGTATTTCCAGCCATGTCTTCTTGCATCTTCATCAGGCACGCTCTAGTGTCCTCAACCTCACTCAGATACGGGGCAGACCTTTTGATCTCTTCTGTTAGGTACTCAGGATCCGCTGGAAAATAGTTCTTCCTCAATCGAACATGCTCCTCAAAGACCTCCTTAAAAATGCTCATAAACACGTCAGCGTTCTCAGCCCGAGGACCGAGAAACCAACCACCAAGAGCTTTCCACTGATCATCGTACACATCTCCGACAGGAGCAAGTCCCGCCGACATGACACAGAAAGCTGGGTAAGGGAGAGTGTTAACTTTACTTCGTTCTGAAATTCTGATATCGTGCAGGTTAAGTACGCTCATTTGAAAATAAAAGATTGTTTGATAACTTATTATGTTTCTAGCTCTAGTTTGTCGACCATGGACAAAGCACAAAAAACCTAGCCATAAAACTGTAAGAACTAGATATCAAAGAAAAACCAAACAAGAAACGAATTTGGGCTTCAACACATTTACGGCAGACTACTTTAGACATGTATCCTCAGTAAATTTCAACTAAAACTAGGGTACAACTTTGTTGTCTGGTGGCAAGAAAGATTTAGAATTAAATTGAATTGGATTCTAATTTGGCACATTCTTTAAAAAGTATGTTCAGGATTACAGTAAGCTTGGCCTTGTTTAGATATCTGCTTTAAGAACGGGCATAATGAATAAGGAATAATTCCGAAAAATCAGGTTCGTTAAATAAAATTCCGGCTAGGTTGGGCCAGAATTTAGTTGTTTTTTCTCCATCATACTGAAGTTCTAATTAAGGAACGTCATACTCATAGGTATACTGTATACTATTTAGGCTGAAAAACTGACGTGGAGAACTTCAGTTTCTCGATGCGAACTTGGAACAAACTTCTATTGACTTGACTTGCGTGACACCACTGCACTTACGACTGCCTTATTCTTAAAACAAACGTCGTGCATCAAAAATAATTTGGATGTTGCAATTTGAACCTTCGTAAATGCGCGATTCTTAGCCGCAATGTTTTAAAATAGTATAAGCCTGACAGCAAACTGCTTAAACCGAATTTGAATCCTGCTCTAAACTTTTTGAAATAGACGTTGTCAGATACATTTGAATCGTATATTTCATAACATTTGTTAATAATACACCACAAGTTACTAACTCGAAAAGACGATGAACTTTAAAATAAAAGCGTTTAATGCGTATCACACAACCATGATTTGTTTATAAAATGTCAAAAATGTGTTTGGGCTCGGTCGTGTGGACGATTTTAAGAATTTCAAAAACGAGTTTCGGCGACAAATGGGCTAGTCACCGAGCAAGGTCGGTCATAAAAAAAATTATGTAGTCTGCCGCGCTATTTGTCAAGCCTTTTATACTCCGATGGTCCATTTCACAAGAGAATTAACTTGGCTGCTGAGTGTATTTTTGGTTGTAACAAGTTTGGACCCTAGTTTTACGGCGATACCACACTGACTAAGGTTGATTCTGCACTAGTGGTCAGGTGATACCTCATACCATGGTCAGGTGATACCTCATATCATTGGACCTAAAGGCGTAAAAATCTCATCACAATGACATACTGTATTCGAAAAGTGTAAAATTGAACTTAAACACGCACTTATTAATTATTAATTATTCGTATCTTACTTATAATTTGTTATATATTATACCCTTCCTCAGAAAACTGTTCCTTATTCATTATTTATTGAGAAATCGAGTCATACTTTGTAGATTTATTAAATGTAAAGCAAAAGGTTGCACTATAATTTACTACTGCATGCTATATACAATACCAGACTAAATTGGATAAAAATTACAAGTCTATCATAAATCTGTAATGATTTGATTGTAATGAAACTTATATCTGATTTTCAATTCCTTCAGTTGCTGTATACTGTATAGTTTAAAGCCATAGATTGCAATTGTAATAATAATTCACGATCAAAACCCCTAATAGACATGTTGGTATTTAAAGAAATAATTGTAAGATTTTGCATCTTTACTTTTTAGGAACGTAAGGTCGGATTAAAGTGTTTGTGGTCGTATGCAGAGAGCCGTAGGTATAGGGACCGACCGGTCCAGGATTTTGGATCCACGAAATGCATCGTTCCCACTCTCTACGAAATGCCGAAAGATAGCAGGTCCGATTATTTCATATCAAATATTTAGCTGGTCGGGCCTTTGAAGTTTCGTTCCTAGGTAGAGCTCGATTATTTATATGGATATTCTGCACTGTCGGACAAAAAAGGCTTAACTGATTTTTCTGGAATTATCCTTGTCTATCTCACGACACGCACTCCGACCGGACAATACAAATTTTAAGTTGTCACTTGTCGTTAAACCGCTATGACGGGTTTTCAGTTGTCGTATCTTATTTTCAGACCCAGTAGCATTGCACTTTGAGTTTTGACCATTATTCATATCGTTTTATTATGGGGCCGGCCTTTTTTAGTAGAATAAGCTTACTATCATTGTCTTTGGGCAATTGATAATAATTAGTTATCGTCCTACACTCAATGCTCATTATACGGTAAGAGCGCTTCATCTCATGTGTACATGCTTTTCGTTTTGGGGCAATGGGGGCAAGATACAAAAAGATCGTTTCCTTTGGATATTTAACAATAAAAATCTGTTCGATTTATACAATAAGATTACAAAGGAAGATATAAAGAAGGATCAAAATGGATGTTTATCGGGCGATTCATATTGAAACCAAACGCCAATCTGCATATTATTGCAATTTTAAACAAATGTTATACAACTAGGTATAGGCTGCGACCCAGTAATCTAATCGTAAGTTCATGCATATTTCAAACCTGTGCCAGACCAAACCAGTCCTTGAAGTTTGCTCAAATAAGGTTCATACGGCAATATTGCAATAATCTAAGTGTTTGAACCATGAAACCAGCTCGAGTAACGGACACATAAATCAGATAAATCTTCCCGAATCCCGCCCAATAACTAATTGATCGTAAACAACAAACACCCATTTAATTTATCGTTAACAACGAAATTATTATTGAGCTTCTCATTTACTAAATCACCCTTTCATCCAAACACACATATTTTGATTGGGGCACGTACACTATATGGCCTATTCATAGAGCCCTAGTATAATAAGATAGTGTTTGTTAATAGTAGTTGTTGAAAGTATTATTTAATACTTTCAACAACTACTATTAATTAAATAATTTGAGTACAGTATCAGTGTTCCGATGAAGCTGTTGTTACAGAGAAATTAATCAACCAGTAATCCCTGTCTTCTTTGTCCACCTGCTAAGCCGAGAAGAACTATTAAACTTAAATTGATTTATCATGCGGCTAATAAGTAACAGACCAATCATTAAACTTAAAGATCGTTTTCCTTGTCCAATCAACGAGTTGCATTCAGAGGATAAAGAAAATTTCCCTTGTATTATATTACGATATGCGACTCTTAGACAGTGCCCCATTGAACTATCTATTTTTTGTTATGTATAGCTTATGGAGGATCGTATTAATTATTCGTGTTTTGAATCTTAAAAATTCATTGACGCATTTCAAAACGTGTCGGATTTTTACTTTACCCTAATGAAATCTGCTAAAAATTACGCCGGGTTTAAACATGTAGTTTAACTTTGCTCAATAGGACCACAAAACGTAATGTTTTAACACAGCCGGCTTAAAATTCTCAACAAGCATTTTACTTCGAGCTATTAATCATACAAGTCCTGTGAATCGATTAAATCATTTTACTGAAGTAAGAACTATTCGTGCAGCTTTATGTGTTGCCATGAAGGGCCTCATTACTTTTCTAAGTTTGTGTTTATCTACATAAATTTACAGGGCTCATTATTCGAAACATACCAAGGTAAACTAAATTGAAAATCTATATCAATTTCAAGATCCAATGCAATTCTTTAAAGTTGTTAGTTTATGTTTTCAGCGATAGTACTGCTATTCGGGTCACGATGAGTAAGGATCAATAAAATAGTTTAGTTTTTAGAAATCAAAAGCTGATATAGTTAAATATGCATTAATGCATTTTGCACTTGCTTTGCCATAACAGTAAAAACTGCCTATTCAAAATATAGTTTAAAAATGAAAAAAATCAAATAAAGGTCCGGGATCACATCAATGACGGTTTACAGTATAGTAAAGTCATTTCACAGCGTTTCGGTAGCTTAGATGATTCAATGTTCCTAACCGACCACCGCGCCGCTGCAGTGCAATTCAAAACATATTCCACAGCTTAATTTTTCGAGAAAGGCAAGTTCAATCACATCAAGTTAACAGGAGTCATTCGGCGTAAATGAAAGGTAAACAAAGTTAAACAAGTTTAATTCCGTCAAGATGCTGCACAAGAAGATGCATGCTGGTCAGCTTCAACGATCACTGTGTCTACAAGCTCCTCCTGCTGAACTCCCTCATCGATCGATGCGTCGACAAAGCCATTGATAACTGATCCTAGCTCCGCGAAATGAACTGTTTCTCTGACTTTGATTGTAGTATGTATGGTTGCGCCAAGCTCACCTTTAAACTTCACGATGTAACTGCACTGGTCCTGTAGATGAAGTCTCGTTGTTTTTTCCTCTGGAAGTGTGCTATCTTCGATCTCCTGGACTTCTGCCAAAACACCGAGGTGCAGCATCTGTTCTGTCAAGTAATCCGGACGTTTCTTCAGCAGAGCCGTGTGTTGGAAATCTGGAAACTTGGAAATTAGGTGAGTTATGACAGTTGTATTTGGGTCACCGAAAATAAAGTACTTTTGCTTTTCTGGGTAAGAGACATATGAGGATGGGTCGAGACGTTGAAAACGAGGCATATCAACAACTTTGAACGTAATCATGTTCCCAGCAGGATCGTTGAAAAACCTCATGCGGACTTCGATGCCTTTACGATGCAACAAGTCGTAAAGATTCAGCTTGAGGGAGCCTTCCTTGGGATGAACTCCCTCTACGGTTTCAAACACGACTGGCTGCCCATTCTGTTTGCAAATCAATCGGTACTTCTTCACCATTTCTTTATCAGAATTGGACATCTGAACCTTTATTGATGCCTGATAGTGATGCTCAAGAATATCGCTGCAGGTCAGGTATTCGAGGTAAATTGTGTTACTTTCCCCCAGGCTATCTTTTGAATCGCAATGGACAAATCTGTGGGGCACAATCTCATCTTCTATGCGGCCCATGGCGTTCAATACAATATTTCTGAACAAGTCTCCTATTTCAAAAGCGGATTCGTTGGATTGCCATGGATTCATGCATGTATTTACCATCACATTTAAATCTTCTTCACCTAGGTATAAGCCAAGTTTCTTTTTAAAAACTAATAGTCCTTCTCCGTGCGCCTTGGCGCCAAAGGAAGATTGCATCAACATTAGAGGGACACGGCTTGAATCAGACCCAACAAAAATGTTCATAGCGTCGGAAAGTGCTAATTGAAGCTTGTTACACTTTGCGACGTCTTTGTTACCTTTGAAATTTACCACAAACGTGTTAATCATTGTATCAGGGCCACATAAGGTAAGGAAATCCTTAGCTTCTTTGCAAAGAAATATTTCACTTAACGGCTTGTATGCGATTTTATCCATGACTAGCTTCTTAGCACTTTCAACGTCATATCCTTCAGGGACGTCTTGTAAGGGTACACAAACGAATGGGTCATCGTCTCTAGCCACAGTCAGCCACATGGCATAAAACAGCTTAGATATTGATGTACACTGGCCTAAAATACGACCATAACCGAAGTTGCTGAGTCCAATCACTCTGTGAGACATGAGAATCCCAGCGGGGGCTGCCCCTGGCTTAGAACCTTCAACTCCAAATACACTCAGATTAGGATCATCGTCGCCGTTCATGATGACGGCACAATAGCTGGTAGCCAGAGTTAACCGCATTTTACTATTGCGGTAACACAGGGCACCTCCAGGATATGGACAAAAGCCAGATTTGTGTGGGTCGATCGTTATTGTGTCGGCCAACTGGATATTCTCGTACTGCTCTTGAACATAAGGGCTTAGCTTGCAGTATGGCACAAATCCGTCGGTTTTGTTAATCAGTATTTCGTCCTCAACAGGTGCGCCGATGAGCATGGTCTTGAAGTATCCGCCCCATGCAGCATCGGCTAATAAAGCAAAGTTGAGTCCTTTGTTTTTAAAAGACTCTCTCAACTCATACATTGCTTTTATGGGGTCTACCGCGGACTCTTCCGTGGAACCTATCACTGCAATTGAAGCGATAACCGGCCTCTCTTCGTTAAGACACCGTTCAAGAACTTCCTCAAGGTGTTTTAAATTTTGCCTAAAATGAGTGTCCAAAGCTATTGGGATGTTACTGTCGTATCCGAGACCCAGGAGGGTCCCAGCTTTAGACCACGAATAGTGATTATTTGCCGGGCACGTGTACACTGGAGAATGATTAAGATTGTGTTTTCTGAAAAAGTTGAGCATTCCTATGCTCATGATACTCTCAGCCTTAATAATGCAATGTATTTTAGAAACCTCAACTGTACCAAGGCTCTGCATCTTCTCGTATATTCTTTGCTCCAGATCACAGATTTCATCTACATCCATGTTCAGTAGCTGCCATGTTGTACATTCACCGAGAGCGGTCTCTTTTCTGCACTTCTCATCTTTGTTGTACACTAATACTGGAGTTTGGAGACCGATCTCAACTTGTTCTTTTGATACACAGGATCGTATTTCGCACTTTGGATCTTCATTCATCAGGGCTGACTTGACAGAAAGTGGGAGGAACTTCAGGTTTCTTGACGCCCAGAGCGCTTCTATGTTAGCCACTGATCCTCCGCTGGTTATGTGGCCCCAAGACAGTGGCCCTTTCCTTCTAGGATTGATATTGTATCCCAACATGTCACACAGCTGCTGAGCGACCTGGTGTTCATACAATGTGGTAACTGGACTGGCAGCTGAGTCCACATTGTTTTGATTAAACAGCATGGCTGTCATGTAGCCTAACAAAGAAGGCATGGTGGTATCCCAGAGCATATGGGCTTGATAGCGGGGAGAGAAGAAGGGAGTATTTCCAGCCATGTCTTCTTGCATCTTCATCAGGCACGCTCTAGTGTCCTCAACCTCACTCAGATACGGGGCAGACCTCTTGATCTCTTCTGTTAAGTACTCAGGATCCGCCGGAAAGTAGTTTTTCCTCAGTCGAACATGCTCCTCAAAAACTTCCTGGAAGATGCTCATAAATACGTCAGCGTTTTCAGCTCGTGGGCCAAGGAACCAACCACCGAGAGCTTTCCACGGATCTTCGTATACATCTCCTATAGGGGCATGGCCTAAGGGCATACCTTTACTGAACGATAAGAATGTTGTTAGATGTTCATGAATTTAATGATTATTCATATAATGATGAGGAATATGTACGTAGTAATAATTCTGCGTTAAAGAAAAGCTGAAAAGTAGCTCACAAGACAGTGACACAAGAGCAAAAATTGCTTTGCATGTGGAAATAATAGAAATTTAGAGGCAAAATCTCAACCTATACCAATAATTTGACTACATTCTGGTTTTAAGCATGCTGAGTTTTTGTTTCTCGTTGCGAAAAGCGCCACATTAGGATGCATAATTTGATTGAGGTTAAATAAACGTGTTTTAAATGCCAAGTGGAGACCTCAAATATTTATTAAAGACCGCAAGACAATTCAGCTCTGACCAGAAGCATCAATATCTGGAGATATGATTGGTCCCAGGAGAACACGTAAACAGCAGACCAGCGTTATTTTGCAATCAGATGTAATGCCAGAAGAGAGCAGGAAGATTTAGGGAAGTGAACAACTTGTTTCGCACTAGGAGACTGTTCGAGTTTGACCAAATTTTTAATGCAAGACCAAAAAGACCCGAAAACCGAAGTCCTCTAGCTTGGCTCAAGAGGTCACCTATTTTTGGAAAACATTAAGATTATCAGTATACAAAATCAAAAGAAACACAGTGCATACAAAATGAGTATTACTCACATCGATCCAGCACGTAAAGCACTGGAGCACTGGATTCCACATAGAATATACCTAACTTTACGTATATTAGGTCAATATTGTGATCTTGTTGCCCGTTTATATTCTCAGCAAGCATTAGCCGAACACATTTTCAGAACATTTAGCCATCATTAATCATGTATGAGTGACGAAAGAGAATTGCAGGAAAAGGATACCAAAAGCCCTACACCATATTCTTGTATTAATTAAACTTTCGCCACGATTTTTGGTAATCTTTTTTTGCCGTATTCCTTTGTATGCCTGACTTCCAAGATGGTATTACAGCATTAATTAAGAATTCAATTATTCAAGACAAGGGCACGCGTGACAGAATACTGTGTTCAACCAAATGACGATGCTAAACAAATCTTGTTAACTTCGACGATCCATTTGAAAGATAAAAACACGGTAAATCACAGTTTAGGAAAACTGAAACAATGCCACACCCCCTAAAAGAAGCAAACTACAGGAAAACTAAAAGGCAGTCCAAACAAATCTTTACTAAAGCATTACAAATTTTGTAACTCAGAACCACTCCACAGCCAGTGCGTGGTCACAATGAGACGCTAAAACATTACGAGATAGAGAGAAATCGGACGTATCGACCTGGAAGCAGACATGATTTTGGATATAAGAGCCACTGCACCAGATGATCTGCGCCATTAAAGGCTAAAGTGCTCCCGACTTTATTTATCGAAAACTCGCCATCTTTTCAATTGTGATGCTTTGTATTATTGATGGTCATGATGTTGCGAAAAGCAAGAGATTTTGCATGGCTTGTCGCTTTTGGGCCAAGAACGCGGCAAACCTTATAAATATGGCAGTACAACATACCTGACTATATAATAACCTCTTTAAGTCTCAGTTTGAGCGAACCTTAGCATATGAACATTAGAAATAGCAGTGTCTGTTATGTGAGTAAGTTTAGGGATGGAAAAAACACCCGCAAAAGGACATTCCGTCACAATCAGTTCTCATTTATACAAAAAGTGGTCCAAGATAAGTTGCTCGAATCAATCTTCGCCTGGCCAATGGTCACGTCCCAAAACAACTAATAATTCATAATCAGGAGAAAATATGCTTAAATCCAAACTGCCATGTGTAGAACCTACAACCTCGCTTTAACATTACAGAAAGGCCGATGAAAGGCAAGTAGGCTTCAAACCTTCCTATCAATTTGCCAATGCAAACAAACACATGAATAGGGAGGGAAGTCTGGACTGATGATTGATCAGATAAACTCGATGCATCACAGCATCGCGATAAACTGAACGTCATCTATAGTAATGACTGTTAGTGTGCCGCTATCACTCATCATTTTAGATGAATGCGACTGAGAAAATCAATCTTATTAGATATCTAAAACAGATTGTGAAATTGGGAAGTGTGGACCAGTAATTCGTGTTAAAGAAGGGGAACAATACTTTGACACTTAATCTAGTGATCGATCAAAACTAGGGAAATAACTCGAAACTTAATCTAGTGATCGATCAATACTAGGGAAATAACTCGACACTTTATCTAGTGATCGAACAAAAACTAGGGAAATAACACGACACTTTATCTAGTGATCGAACAAAAACCAGGAAAAGAACTCGACACTTCATCTAGTGATCGAAGAAAAACTTCTTTTCGCTTTGAAAAATTAAACCTGCAGCACATGAAAAAAGTGGGAAAAACCTCCTAAACTTTGATGTTGAAGTCAGCTGCTCAATTCGTTAGACAAGTTATACATTATTCATGTTAACCGTATATATAATGCATGGAAATGTAATAAACAAAATGAATAGCAAGTATTTGCGCAGCGATGAATGTTTAAGGAACAATTTCCTTTCCGTTTCTATATATGAAACTGACTATTTACTACTTCCCAATGCTTTTGATCACTATGATTTTTTCGAAAAAAAACTCTAACATGGACCTGGTGAAAGTAAAGAGAAATGAACGTGAATCACAACAGACTGAACCATCAAACATGCTTAAGATGACAGGGCCGGACCTCGTCATGGTATCCTGTAAATATATTGATTTATAATTACCGACAGACCACGTCTTGTGTTTAAAACTAAAACAAGAAATTTAAAATGTGCTCTTAAACACTATTTCGACAAATTGAATACTGAACAAAGACAGTTGTTTTCTCGAACAATTTGGCTTCAATGAAAATTAGTCTAGACGTCAGATTTAATAGCAGGGGAAAAGAGGTACGGAAATACCTACTCTGACACGAACTCCGAAATTAATTAGCGAAAAGTGATACCGCATAAATTAACATAAATTATGCCAGTATCAGTTTTTGAGGTACCATTGGAAAGCCAATAAAGTGCAGAGGAAAATTAAGATTTATCATCAACACAAGTTACAATATATGGACAGCTCTAACTTGAATGAGTCCAACTCGAATTAAATTCCATCATTCGGACAAGTTATTTTAATCTAAACCTAAACTAAAATCTAACGTGAATTAGAATATTTTGGAATCCAAGCGACAAAAGACAATTACTCATAGGTATCAGTTTTAAATCGTATCCAATAATGATGCAGCGTATTTTATATTATTTTCTTGGTCGACTTAAATTTCACAATTTATCAAATTTCTGACAATAATTCATCCCCGCAAACCCCTTTGAATGGCGAGGACTAAAACCGACGATTTAACTTTACTGACGAACTCTTCAAATTTCAGGAGTCAACTCAGTGAGCAACCTCAAGATACGCCTATACGCCTGGCCCAACTGAGAGGACGGGCCCTTCGCTTGATCCCTAGCAGAGAGCCAGACAAAGGGTAGAGACAGCTGCTTTAAAAATAGGACCTGTCGGGCAGTAGGCTCGGTGGAATTTTTATTCTCTGACAATAAACAGGTCACGCACTACAGCATGGAAAATATTCAATTGCTCCATCAAAAAAGCTCAGACCAAAAACAATCCCCCTTCCCCGATATAACTAATTGATGAATGAAGTATGGGTCACGTGAAAAGAGTGAGAGTAACGTGAAGTGAGATGAGCACGTGATCATACCACGTTAGAAGTCCGATGGTTTCCTGGGTGAACTTCCTGGTTGAATTTGTGAACAGAACTGATATGGGGTGGCCGTGATTTTTGCATGTGATTTGATAATTGTAACACGTATGAGAATGGCAATAATATATTTCAATATGAGATATGGTACTATAGGGGTGAGTCAGGAGTGATAGTTAAAGCAGTTCATACTCAAGCAACCCTGCTATAGATAGAGGTGAAGCTCGCCTTTCCTATGATAAACTTATGGAGAGCAACTGTTTTAACCTCATGATTACATTGTTCACCAATCAGTAATGGAAAATACTGCCACGTGAGAACGGTCCCTTTCCCGTTATTCAGTCATTGCATTAAATCAGGTACAAGGCTTACAAGTTATAAGGCTTACAAGTTACAAAAATTATGACTAAAATATTAAATAAAACATAGATTTAGTTGATAATTATCTTAACTGAATGATCGGATAATAGTTTATGAGTCGCATTAAAATGATTAATACTTTCAACAATTACGATAATACAAATAATTTGAGCGTTATGTCCTGAAGACAGTGTTGTTAGCACACAGAAATATATATAGATGGATTGATATTAAAATCCTATTTCTATTACTCGAGTCAAGAAGAGAATAACAATAAACCACGTTAAACTCAGTTGATAATTACATAGATTTTGTTTAACTGTACCATTATAAAAACAAAGATGAGATTGGACGTTCGCATAAAAGTAAGATAGATTTTTGTAGCGTATGTATTAAATAAAACACCAAATTGTAGGTTGACATTTTTAACATTCCACAATATCTTGTGACTGCGGTGTTTCCTAACACAAAAACAATTTTTTATCTGCCAGGAAATCTATTCGCTGAAACAAGTAAGGTTTCGTCCCAGTTTCCGATATTTATTACGTCTACTAATAATTTGTTATGTCTGTTGAATAACCACAAAAACCAGTGCACAACGATTAGAATTTAAAACATAAGATGGATAAAATTGAAAACAAAAATATAGTTAGACATACAAACATAAAGTATGGATAAACTCTTAATTTGTGTAAACTACGGTTAATAATGATAAATTTTTAAAGAAGCTCTTGATTGTATCTGCTATAATATTCTGCCATTCTGGTCACGACCTCAGATCTTAGCATGTGCAATGCAACCAGTAACTGGGAGCAGTTATTCAGGTCGTATCAAACCGGACAAAAGAAAAACGAGGCAGTATCTTAAGTCGATTTTCTTGGCACCTTGCTCTTTTAACAGTTAACCTAGGAGCGATAATTTTCGGTAATTTTTACCTATAACCAGAAAAATATATAAACCAACTCGAAAACACGAATCTCGGCGTTTGCATTGATGTTCGACTTTAAAAGTAAGGTGAAGTATTAAGTAAGTAATCACGTGGTAGTTTAAAGATGGCGCAGTAAAATTAACATTTCTAGAAGTTCTGTTGTTCAATACAATTATAAACTTTATATGCGGTATGGTCGGTTCTACCAATGATTAGGTCCTTCTACCGCTTGTTGAGAAGTTTTAAATTTCCAAATTTTAAGTTTGTTTTAAAAATCACGTCTGGACACAGTGGTGGCGTTTTCTGAACGACAATGTTGGAATGTTAGGGGACGAGAAATTTTCATAATTAGGAGTGCTGATGACTCCTTTTATTTACATTGTCATATTATTAATGATATTTCTTTCCTTAAATAGAATTCTTGATTTAACTGAGTTTAATCATCTCTACAGGTTTCAAGCAAAAAATTAAATCACAAAGGCAGAACTTATTCTTTAAAACGTAATCGGAAGTAAATTTTGGCCCACTCTGTAATACCACTACTGGAAATAGTAATACCACTACTGGAAAGTGTAATACCACTACTGTAAAGTGTAATTAATTGTAAATTAGCAAAGTAATACCACTACAGTTGAGTAGTATTATTAATGACATGGCAATGTGAATCAGTGATTGACGTACCAACTTAAGAAATTGTAGACTTTAGAGCAAAAGGAACTAGGAACTGTTTTATCGAAGTTTTTCAGCTTATCTTATTTTACTTCATTTATAAGATTTAAGAAGTATATAGGTAGAGCAACTTTACTATTTATCGATATCGAATAACTTTATTATTCAACCTAGTCCCACCGGAGATATGCAAATTAATTACTTTTGATGATTATAAACGAATAATACGAAAAACGAACCATGACACTATTTCGAAGATTCAGTTTCCTTATTTGCAAGCTAAACAGATCTAGATATATGCAAGGTATTCTGTACCTGACCACCACCACCGAACAAAATTTAGCAATTACTATTGAGCAGCAACAGAAAACATCTTATATATCATGCGCGTGACCTGCCATGATCGACCAATTGCCAATCAACGTTTTTTATTGAAAAGCTGTGAAATGTCATCAAACCACGTGTCGCAAACGAAATTAGAGGCATCACAGGGTGAACCGTGAAAACCAAAATTAGTATCAAGACAAAACCAATCTAGCATCAAGACAAAACCAATCTAGCATCAAGACAAAACCAATCTAGTATCAAGACAAAACCAATCTAGTATCAAGACACTATAACCATTAACCACGTTTCCCACAATAGGGGTCAGGAGGCGATTTCATGAGGGGCAGAAAGTGTACAGCTATATTGGTCATTCAAATCAAGTGGTAGGTAATGTATGATATCTTCTACTTTTTTATGCGATACGGTCATGTATAAAATACGAAGTTTTTACATGAGACTATTGGTATTTTTATTTTTGACCTGAAGTAGAATTCTTGCTCTGTAATATTATTATCCGACAAATCATTATCAATATGCACTAACCAAACAAACAACAGGCACTGCAAAATGAAAACAAATCAGTTCTCTTAGAAGACAATCTTAAACAATAGAGACAAGAGTCGCGCAGTTTGTTGAGGTTTTTCAGATAACTTAACTATTCGCAGTATCTGTTTTTTTATCTAACTCGACTAGCGATTGAAGATCAGGTAATTAATTAGAAACTAAGGAATACTAATTAACTAACATAAGCTATCATAATCTTATTAACAAGAGATAAGTTAACGGCTAGACTTCCACCTCACTATCGACAAAGGCACAAGAATTGCAGCGGTAGTCAAACAAGGAACGAAATCGTCAAAAAGTAATCCGATTATACTATAATAATTGACGTTCCGAAGTTAACAAGATTACTACTGCCTTCTTACCGGATGATTACTCTGAATAAGCAGAACTTCCTTGATAGATCCAGACGTCATACAGTCACTATTGGAGGCTATGTAATGTTATGATATATCTTATATCTTGTTTGGCTGATTCAAAACTTACTCTGCCACCAGAAGGTAACCTATACATAGGTGAAAATAGAAATGACATTTTCGCCCTCTTTCAGCTTTTTATCCCCAGAAATTAACGGTACAGGTCCACGTTATTCAAGGTTCAAAAGACAATATGCTACGGTTATGATTACCGCATAAGCTTTGATAGAGCGATGTGTAAGATAGAATTGAAGCAAATTCGGGACTGGCTGGCTCACTGACGTCGGGCATCCTGAGTCTGACACAAAGAAATCTCCAACTTTTCTAATGGTTTATCTAACAAGACAAAGAGACAAATCTCTCGATCTCGGTCCACATCTGATTTGACATGAATAAGGTAGGCTCTACAACAGACAGACCAGAACCAATTACCCGGTAGGTGAATGGTATCAGACGAGGACGGGGCGACTTGTCATGAGTACCACAACGGTTTTTAACAAAATATTTGGTACTCAGCACCTGGTAGAACGCCAGTAAGAGTAGGTACAGCTCTGACATTCTAAATTAAAATGGAGCTGACTATTATAAGTATTTAAGATCGAATTGTTGTAGCAATCTGCAGCTGTAAAAGTACGATTAAATGTTAAAACTGTAAGGAGCAGATGTTGGTTGTTTAACCGGGCAACCGGCACCTTCAGCCGTTTAGGGATGGCCTATAGTTCCCTTTTCAAATAATAATAGTCTCTGAGACTTAAACTATTGTTTATTTCACTTTTTTGGCCGAACGGAAGAAAAAACTTTTACTCTTTGAGTCCTTGAACACGAAAATTGTAAGGAGCTCACAAAAGTGTATATCAAGGGTTCGTGTACAGTACGTATCCCGGACTATTGACAATTCTATTTTGCCGCTAACACGCACAATCCTATAACATGCTCTATGGCCAGAGACACTCATAAGTCAGATGTATACCATGTGGCTGTAAGATTTTTCAGACAAAATACCAACAAATTCTAATTGATATTGACAATACAGTAAGGGCTTCTAAATTCATTGCACAAGAAACTTTACGACATTTCATTATAAAGAGGGAAATTCGGGGAACACTTACTTGTCTTTCTTAAGCCCTGTAGTCATACCTCTCACAAATAAGAATTACTCTTGTGAACAGAGATTTACGGTCTTTTATTGTCGTTGTCGCATAAAGTCGCATTCGTCCAATTGGCGGCCATTCAAGCTGTGATCTAAAGCGTTGAGTGCGTATTTCTGACTTTCTTCAGAGAAAACTGAGTCGATCAGTCGATACCGTTCATTCATGGAGTTCTACAAGGTAGAACAAGCAAGCAATGATCAGGGTCAAAGATTAAGACTACCTTTCCCCATGGTCCATGGCGTCTATATATACTAAATGGGTGTCCGATATCCGAATACCGCAGGTACGATCTTCATTCTTTAATAAGTTATAAATAATTCAACCGAGGTCACTTCTAACCACATAAAAAAGGAATAAAGGTAAACTAAATTTGCTCCAAAAAGGTCGGTATGATGATGTCTCTATTTTTCTAAACAATTTCGCACTGGTCCAAATTTGATGTCGGTTAATTGAACCATTAGTAGTACCCTGAAGTTATCGGCATAATGAGTTCCCATGACGTTGGCAGATATTGCCTGAATATTTCTTGAAATAGTTAACCTTGAAATAGAATTCTTCCACTCCGGTAATGAAGTAATTTCTATCCGATTTCCTGGCTCGATTCTTAGCAGAAATATTTGAGGATGTCTGGAATCAAGGCCATTCAGCTCTTGTGGTCGGGACTTATTGAGTCAATCTTTTTTGATAAAATGTAATCAATTACATTTGGCTCCTCGTGTCATTCAAAAATATGAATACAAAATTGCCTGATATAGAGGTGAGCAGTTTTCTTCTTAAAACTATAGATGAGGATGGCAAACATGAAGGCGGTTGATCGTAGCCATACTATAAATTTAGGAGAATAAACCCAGACGAATCCGGTTAAATGCAAACAAGTGATAAAGAATAACTGCTGACCTGATTCCTAGTTCCAGAAACGAACATACCCAAGAGTCTAGATAGGGATCCCAGGAAAAATTTTTGTTGCAGCCCTACGCTAACAACTATTTAAATTTACTAACAATATTGGACTTACCCCGTCCCAATTCTAAAACAGTAGCAGTAGCAATATATCGGTAAACGCAACACTTACTTGTGTTTAGCGGCGGCTGGTATCGTCACGGCTGATAGAAAGGCTTGTACGGCATGAGAAGACTGGGGGTTTGTAGCCAAGTAGAGTATGTGATCCTCGCTGAGAGCACACAGCCCCTCCTCCAACGGGCCGAGCAGTCCTAACTGGAACAAGCCCTGCGATACATTGTTGTTGGACAAACTTAACTTGTTGCCGAATTTAACATACCTGTAAAACAGTTTAAAACCTACTTGTATTTAATGCATACCAGGTATTGAGCATACCTGTAAACATTTTGCCTGTATATATTTTGGCTCAATCATACTTGTAAATATTTTTTCTCAAACATACGGTCAGTAAATATCCTGCCTCGAACATACCTGTAAAAGTAAGGACCCTGCCAAGGTTGCCTCGAACCTGTCCCTTCGCGGTTTCCCACTTTGTGTCGGTTTCTTCGAGTACTCAATTTTCTCCAACAGAACTTCGTAGGTGGTCATTGACATGACACACCTGAGAAATGGGGAGCTGATTGACAGGGAGACAAGTCGGACATCTATAATCAAGGAAAAAAAGTGCAGAATCAAGATTTAATCGCTTGTCTTGCATGATAAAGGCATTATTTCTAGGTACACATAAATTGTCAGGAAGGGGGGGGGGCAACCGACTTTTCCGAACCTGATTCCCAATCGACTTTTTATATCGCGAAATCGAGAAACAGTTATCCGCCCATATCTAGCTTCCGTATTTTCTTATAGCATGGGCTGCTCCATTGATATATTAGTTGCAATTTCGCATATGTTGATACATCAGAATAGTTCCTAGAATCCTTTATCGTAGCATCTTTCTAATTTTTCCGTCCAATGCCTTTTTGGGCTGAAGGCAAACTTCACTAGGTCAGTCAGGATCAGTTGGTTTTTATTGTCATACTTCACCATGTGGATAGGTTATATTGTTGTTGTGTGTTAGCATAAGACAGGCAATAAGCTGCTGCAGATATGAACAAGCGATCGCAATTCTTGTTAGCCTCATATGTGTATTCCGAATGACTGGAAACTGTTTTTGTCAAATATCTCTGAATTGATCATTTTAGAGCAAAAGTTGTTTCATAGCCGGTGTATAAATGAATGTGCTCATTGCGCTTTATTTGGTGCATCGGAATAGTTCCTAAAAACTTTCTGGGAAAAATTTAAATATTAGTTAATCGAATTTAGGGTGATCCGCAACCCTTGCCGTAATTATTAACCCATTTTGAAGTCTTAAAGACCCCCCAGACTTTAAATAAAAATTAAATTCTAATTTTCCCGCATCCGATTTGGGAAAATGAACTTTCATAATCATATCGTTATCTGGAAAGGCCCCCCTCATTGTCATCCTTTTCGTGGCGGGTGGTCCGATTGTTTCCTAACTGGCAGGTCACACGAAGTGCCAAGACAAATGTCAGATGCTGATTATACAGCTTTTCCCATCAAAATGATTGAAAAGTTAAACCTTACAAGGTAATGTAATGTTTAAATCCTTTTTGTAACAAAGGAGCCTTTTGGCTGTCAGGTAGTAGGTTATAAACACGCTGGGCACTAATTTATTTCTGAACAGCGAAAATAACCATATTTGATCATGTTAGTACTGAAAAATATGAAAAGAAAACATTTGATTAGGTAACCGTGAAAATCCCTATATCTAAATTTTAAGTAAATATTCGATAGTTGAAGAAACATTTTCACGAGACGCAATCCCAGCTTGAACTTACCTGAAGAAGAGACTAGACTGGTCATCAGGAATGTGAAATGCTTCCAGAATGGTCTTCATTATGTCAAAATTTGACGTAAGTCCGTGGTGGTAGCAACATTTTGTGACACTTATAACAACACCTGAATTATAAAGATTTTGAAAAAAGTTATGCTCAGTAATTTGATAATTCCGCGAATCTTCTTTATGAATGGTCAAAACAGTAAAAGTCTATCGAACCTGTAATGGATTCTGCCAGCAAGTCCTCGAACACGGGCACTATCTTGGAGCACATGTCGAGAGCCAGGGACCGTGATGAGATATTCTCCAGCAGAGTCTGCACGGTGTAGTTCGCTACGGGGTGTAGAGAGAGGGGGACCACTATATCTTTGTACTGTTCGTTGTACAACTCCTCCAGTTCTTCTTTACTGCAAATCTGGGGTGGTTGATGTGTTTCTTTTCGTGTACGGTAAATAACATACAAAGAAGTGTACCGAACCACACTTTAGTTCAAATTTTTATTTTGGTGGGCCATAAATCTTAAATTCGGTCTTAGGCATCTGACAGGATAGAAATTTGCGGTAAGTTTTTCTTTATGTTATATTTTAATTTTGGTTATTCTTGATAAGACGGAACTTTTCGGACTGGCGTTTTTCTGACCTTTATGTATGACTGGACGACATAACTAGCTTTGCTATCTAGCAGCACAGCCGGCAGAGCTCCAAACTGCTCGAAACCCTTGTATTCCGTCACTTTCTTGTCGAATGATGAAGACACGACAGACTTTAGTCCAGGTAAAGATTTATTGTTTGTTCTGTGTAACAACAGAAGCAGAACCTGAATTTGTTTTGTTAAATCGAAATCTGACCCTGTACGTGGGCTGGTAAGTATAACACGGGGGCATGTTTCTGACATAGTGATAAATTAGTTGGTAGGATCATCAACAACGACGATGGAATGCTTCATGCCCATGGGCGCACCCACTTATCATTTTCAAGTCTTAACTCACTGGACTTATCAATCATATCAAACATATAATATCAATCATATCAAAAATATAATATATATAAATGGTTTGTGTTGGCATATTTATTTTGAGTCTATTACCAGTCATCTGAGCTAAACTTATTGCCGTGCGTAATGAATCAAATAGTTTGTTGACGATTACCAAAGATATTTAACATAAGAATAATGAAACTTAAATAGATTAAGTTGATTACGATAAATAGCACTAATGTCTGAGAGAATTATAAAAGATTCCAGTACCGACAAAAGGGGAGCGCCCTGGTTGCTCCACAGCAGACTTCCCACGTCCATCTTAACCAACCGCTTTGTAAATTTGTGTAGGATCTTCTTCAGGGCTGGGTGGGCGTCCTGGGTTTCGTAGAAACTGTTCTTCCCGATGTCCCACCTTTTTCTCTTCTTCTTATCGTCCTCTATACGCGCACCCACTAGCACCTAGGAAATGTCAACTGTTTTACTAGTTTGTCCCCGTAGCTCATCTCCTTAATCCGAGTAACTAGAAACATATATGCCTAGAAGCTACTCTAAAATATTCATGAATCTCACCTGAAGGGCCACTCTGAGCGTATAGGAGCCGTGGGTGTCGGAAATTAGATTAGCGACATCTAGCACCAACTTCCTGAAGACTTTTTCAGCGAGTTCAACAACTTCACCCGTCTCTGCAGATTGATGTCGGTCAGGACAAGGTACCGAAAAACAATTTCTGAGTGAAGCGAGTGATCCACACAACTTTGAGTAAACTCATGCTGATCACAATATACAGTACAAGGAGGTGGGTAACGTTAGTAAACTCCTCTTGCAACGCACAAACCCATCTGTAAAAGACTTGTACTCGTCACGAGTGATACAGAGTATCCTCAAATTATTTGTATAATATGTAGTAGTGTTGAAAGTATTAAAACTGTTGATCAAGCAATCTCAGCTATATTCATCGTCGAGTCAATCGACAAGGGCAAAACAACCTTTTAAAACCGCCACATTATGTTTTATTAGCAAGATTCGTACCGTTAGTGTAAATTTCCCTGACAAGTTTCATGATAAACAATTCCAGGACATGGGAAGCGAAACTGTGACAAGCAACTTCCACGATGTGAGGTAAGATAAGAGATCCTACTTCCAGGAGTGTAGGACTAGAGCAGTTTACCAACATCCGTTCTACAACTCTGTAAAGTTTATATCACACAGTCAGAAATCCTCCTTTAACTATGTATTTATACACTTTTATTTTGAAATTTAAGACAAAACCAGATGGCGAGATTAAGTGACAGCCGAAGTCAAAATCAAGAGTTTTTAAAGTCGGCATTAGCCACTGAGGTTTCGACTGCAGACTATTTAAGTACCGGCTGCAGTCCCAATGATAAAGAATCTTAGTAATCCCATCACTCTTGATCTGTTCCAACAGTTTCTCTTCTAAAAGTTCTCGCTCAGCGTTGTTTTCAAAGTCCTCACGTTCAAGAACCTATAAAAACAGACATTGTCGAGATAAGTTTCATTTTAACTGACAGGTAAAATTTTTAGCTCTCGAACCGAAAAAAATTCATGATTGGTGTAATTTTTTGCGCCGCCTGGAACAGACAAGTCGGAAATGACTAATGAAATGAACAGTAACCAACCTTTTCTATGTTTGTGTAATATTCTAGGATAGATTTGGGAAGGTCACTGACTGCGTCTTTAACTCCACTATCTGATATGACTGGGATATAATCTGTCTCTTGTAAGGCTCCGGTAGAGGCACTGCTGAATACTTCCATTTCTTCGTCTTTTGGTGACATCGCTACAGATAGTTTTTCATTAGGAATATAATTTTCAATATTTTCAAGAAATAAAATTTAACATTTATTTATATAAATATGACGGTCAAAGACAGCATCACGAACGGTAGAGGCATGATTTAAGTTATGGTAAAAATTCAATGCGAACAACATAACAAAAAGTTGGAATACAAAACTAATCAAAGAACTTAACTACAACAAATCAAGTTTCAAATAAGTTACAAGATCTCAATAAATTAAGCTTTTTTCAAATCTGATCTTTATGCCAGGGTCACAACAAAGCTAAGGGTCAAAGGTTCTTGAACTGATCTTCATATATCATCCTTGATCGAAAGGCGTCTCTTAAGCGGTAAATAAATCTTCTGCAAGTCCATAATATTCCTATTTTTGGTTCTTAAACCAGTCGTCCATTACTTTCATTCTGATCTGATTTTCGAGTTCTTGTTCCTTGTTTTTCTGAACCGCCTCCCTCTTTCTCTGGACATATTCGTTCTTGCAGCTGTCCCGCAATTCCTCGTCGTAAAATGCCCACTGCATGCACAGTTTAAAGGCCTGAAAACAATTCTCATAAAGTTACAGAAAAAATGTATCATAAGCCGGTATTATCTGCATAGTAAGCCGCACAGTAAGCCGTATAGTAAGCTGCATAGTAATCTGCACAGTGAGCTGCACAGTAAGCTGCATAGTAAGCCGCATAGTAAGCCACATAGTAAGCCGCTGTCTCTAGCATTCGCCAGAAACATAACGTTGAAGCGAAGTCATTTTATCTCCAGAAATTGACATTTCCAGCACTTTGACATTGAGGGATCTTTTTTACATATGATTGGGTCTAGCTAGAAAACTACTCTCCAAAATCCCAATCACTAAAAAATTTAAGCTTTGTCAGCACTCTGGCACTGAGCTCTTTAGTAGCATAAAATTTCGGTAAGAATTTCGTTAAGTTTAGCTCGCTCGACGGTTTAGTTTACTGCCTCCCTCGCTTTGAGTAACTGGGGCCGTCGCCAAATTACGAATAATCGATAAAATCGTTTTCCAGTGCCAGATAAATTTTGACAGCGATCGACCCCAGTTCATTGATTATTATTTATTAATATTAACAAAATTTCACTGTAACTGGAATGAGATTCCAGCTTTGAAATATTTGATTTACTGCAGTGTTACGAAATTGTATAGCTGTGACTTGGACAGCCCACATGACCTCGTCAACAAACTGTCAACTATTCGTGAGAGGCTTATATATCAATCACTGACTACTAAGATACAATATATAATTTACTGTATACAAACACGAAATATCAAAAAAGCACCGACCGTGTCTGGTCAGTACACAAACAAACTTTTCCTTAAATTAACTCTTTCACTTCTTCCTATACCTGGTAACGCCTCTCACCAATTATAAGAACACAACATGGTCAACCTAAATAGTTCAATACAGTAAGGCTTTTAAGAACTCTGATTAAAGTATTCCACACAGAAATCATAACAGAAAACACATTTATACAAAACAAAACAATTACACAGCCCAAGTAGAAGCAATTCAATTACACTGCAATAAAAGCACTATTCTAATCTTCATATCCAGCATACGGGAGGTACCTTGTTTTCTGCCGTACATTTCCACAGTCCAGAGATAAGTCCGTGTTCTTGCTGACATTTTGACATTTCAGCAAAATGATTAAAACAGTATTTAACTTCTTCTTTGGCTTTCTCTCTGACCATGTCGTTGATCAAAATGTCCCGTTCCGATCTCAATAGCAACTGAAAAACGTTTGTTGTTTTTAGAAAGAGCTAGCATGGATAAATCATGTTAAGAAATTTTTACGTTTGAATGAGATAAGATTAAAGATAAAACTCAAAAGTGAGACTATTCAGTAACAGGGAGGCCACGGGGTAGATTAAAATTTTAAGGTTGCGCGCGGCAAAAGTGCTCGTTGCGCGTTTACCGCTACAATACATCGCTGTGCTACCACATCAAAGTATCACCGCGACCTGCTTCAGAAAGTCATTTTGACAAAATAGGGGACATCAAAAGAGCGATCTATTGTGAGAGATTGGCAGAGATCTAGCATTCAGGAAGGCTCTGCGGCCAATCTACACATCCCCAGTGACAATTCCTAGAGAAGAAGAGAGCAACCTACCATTTTCGAGGGTTTAGGAATATTGTTCGGATCAAATTTGCTCTGTTCCCCAGCATAAGTATTTGTTGAACTAGGCTCAGTCATTCTGAATCGATCGAAGTTTGATTTTGGAGATTTTTACAAATCTTTAAAGATTTAGGGAAAGAAACAAATAGAAATACTTAAATGAAAACAAACGTGTCATATATTTTTAGACACATGGAACACGATACAAACACAGTAAATGTCAATCGATTAAGTCGCTTATCGCAGTTCGGTAATAAGTTAGATAAAAACATGTAACTGAAACAACAGCGTGCTCAGCAATTCAACAAATATTTCGGCTAAAAGAACTGAAACCATCATGTCAAATAAACAAAACCTACAATATCATCGTCAGTTCACCTCAAAACCTCGCCATTTCCCGTCAATAAAACCGCGTGTTTCTGAAAACCAACCTCGCAAACCAAGTAGAGCACATACCGAGCAGAGAAAATACCAGACTTGGCAGAGATCTAAAAAAGGAAGAAGCAAGGTGTCATGACATCGTACTCTCTGCTCTGACATACTCTCCCACATCAGCTTGATGGAACACAACTATCGTATTAGGCTCTGTCGTCTTACACGCAACAGTAGATTTGGCGGCAACTCCAAATCCGAGCGGTAGATCAGCCATGTTGTACACCACAACACCATCGTACTTCTCCGTCCCCGCTGATATTCGCCCTAGCCCTGCCTTCGTGACGTTGTTACCGTACAAAAACTGCTGTTCTGCTCCCGGTTTCAACCAGACTTTCTGTTTGGCATACGACGACAGAAAGTCCAAACACGTGATGTGAAGCTTGAACTTGCCGCCCTTGGAGAACTTCCCGAACATTGTTCCCAGGGATATCAACTCTTTTCTCCCGATATTCGTGGCTTTCTTCATCATGACCTCGCTGACGTAGTAGACTTTGTCTTTGTGGTATCTGAAGACGTAGTTCCCATCGCTGCGTTCCAACAATAGTTTCATGTTTTCCCCGATGTATTTTGCTAGTTTCTCGAACAGAGATTTTGCTTCTTCTTCTGTCAAGGGCCTCATCTTCCTATTAAGGGAAAGATTTGTTTAGATAGGTTAGTTAAGCATTTGTTAGGTACGGTTTAACTGCCAACAAACAATCCTTTCATTCTATAATTTATCAAGTTTGTGAAATGAGGAAAAGTATAACCTGATTCACAGTTATTTTGAGTTAAAGTATGTCGAGTGCCATGTTATGAATCATTTATAATCAGTAACAAAAGGAAAGTAAACAATCGTATATGTTTATTTATCAACTGAAAACTCTGAAATGTATATAAATAACAATGCATTAATTACAAAAACTTCATAAAACATCGTGAGCAAAAATTCGCTCATTTAACAAACACAATTCTGTTTGCTAACAATAAATAACAAAAAAGAAACTCGAGTTTACATCACGTATAACAAAACTCCATGTAATGATTCCTTCACAAAGCAAGTCCCCAGAGACATAGACCAATCCTAGGAGTCGTTGTAACTAGATGAACAGCTCCCCTTCTTTAACTCAAAAACTTTCCGTCTAACCTTAGTTTTATACTCTTTATCAATCTTCATATCATTCTGCACATATATCGCTTTCTCCCACTCCTTTGCTTTCTCACTGTCCACCTTATCGTTACCAGAACCCGACATATTTGCTCGGAACATATCAACTGCTCGTTTTCTGACGTCATCATTAGCTCCGGAGGTTTGAACCAATAGAGACAGTTTCTTGTTCTGATCTTTGTTCAAAACCGGGGCAATGGGAAGATCCTGAATCATAGCTTTCCACTGATCCACCAATGATTTAGCTGAACTAGCTATCGTCTCATTGGAATGTTTCCTTAAAGGTCCTATAACTCGTCCTATTCCCGTCTCGGTCAATATCTGCACGGGCAAGGTCTGTCCAGATTGTATCTCTTTCAGACATTGCAGTATCTGTTTTTCGGTGGAGTACTTGCAGGCTAACTTCTCCTTTATGATCAACACACGTTTCACGTCGATCACACCTTTGAGTGACTGCAGAGTGGCTTGTCTCAGTCGAGGTCGCTTTGCTTTTCGTTCTTGCTCTACTTCGTCACGTGTCAGCCGCTTTACATACTTGTCCATACTGCGCAGAACACACGTGTTACTACTGGATTTGTTGTTATGGGATATATTTGTTATTATGGCCCGATTTTTTTGTTATCACGGGATTTATTTGTTGAAATGTTATAGAATTTTATTTGTTTAGAAGAGAAACCAGCAACCGTGACAAAACAGGATGGCGCAGTGTGATCTTTAAAGAACACTATAAAGTTATAGAAAGAGCATAACAGTTGTCTTGGGCCAGGTGCTCTGGTGCTCAGTCATGTAGCGATAATCCGAAGTTAAGCAGCGGTTTACACATGTCTATAGGACAACCTACCTATCGCTATCCGATTATTCAACAATCTTATCAGCTTTTAAACTTACTTGTGTTACGCCGAGAGGAGATCAGTTAAACAAAGCGATTCAGTTTAAATCCTAAAAAGTAAGATGTGACCCTAATTACTCCCAGTTTAAATAGTTTTAAAGTTCAATAGTTAAGAATTAAAATTATCTTTGCAGGAGTGCAGATCATTTGATAAATCTTTTGAATTTAATAAAAATTCCCTCTTATCACTTGAAGTCAGAAGTAAGCAGATTTAAAAAGCTCAACTTAAATATGACATCCAAACGGTTTTAAGTGAGCGACCTTAATGTCCGACATTTTCGATTGATCGAGAGCCTTCTTTAAACATTAATTCACAGACAGGTTGATGTAAAATGCATGTAGATCTATGCACGATGTGAACATAAGCAAAATATCAATTTCAAAGGACCTTTAGATTAAATAGCGAAATAACACGTAAAATATACTACGTAAAATACCTAGGATGGCTAACAAATTTAAAATGAAACCATCCAGGCTGTAACAGGTTAAATAAAACATTCCCAAAAATATTGAGATTCAGTTAAAATGAGTCATAATAACGGAAGCCGGATTAGGAGGGTCGCTTCACGATAACTGACAGTGTGACTGTCAGCTATATAAAAGTGGTGCCTCCAGTTAACAGGGAATCGAGTGTTTTTGAACTATCTCAACTATTTTCTGGCAACGTGAGATGTTGGGACTGAGATCTTGAGTACCGGCTTGCTTGTTCGTCTGAAACGGGAGATTTTAATTGGAGAACTGAAAAGCGACGTGTGTTGAGAAGACATGATAGACCAAGCACCATTGGAACCCTGGGTACGTAGGTCCTAAAAATCAAAACGAATCTTGATTCAACAAAGTACGAATATGGAATATTATACCAAATGACTGACCACCAGAAGACACTGTGACTTGTCCCCACTGCTTAGGCTGTCCCAACAAACTCTGGTACCGTCACGCTTAACTTCGGGAGACCCACTCCTCACGAAACCCCTTATCATACCCATCATAACCTTGCTTATTTGCCTGAGGTTAAGGAAACGGTTAAGATGTTGTGATTCAGCAAGATGAATTTGTGTTGTTGGAGTTTAATTCCATGGTTTTTATAGAAAACATGATGACACGTTACGTATTACAGTATCATGTTATTACTTGTCAACTGGTCCCCAGAGTTTGTTGTAGTTCTGGTTGTAGAAAGGAGAGTTCTGACTGAAGGGAAGACCAAACAGATAGGCCAGGTCCTCCCCGTGAGACACGCCCATCCACGAACTGTTGTCGACTTTTCGGCTGAAAACGGGAACATTGTTACAGGGAGCTTACTTAAACTTACAAGTTACAACGGACCATTCATAGCTTTAGCCTAAACTGCTTAGCATTAAGCATTAGGTAAACATTCTCCATAATCGAAACCATCTTTGCTACAAACTAGATAGATACGTATAAAAATGAAATTATTCCATTTACCATAAATTAGAGTTTTATATAGGAATGTAAATTCTAAACTCCTAAAGAATACACTAGATCTAGATACGCACTTGTTGGACATGTAGTCGAATATGTACTGATACACAGGAGTATTGTGTGAAGACAAGAGGTGCGCAGTGATGATCTGAGGACAGAAAAGTAGCCAGTCTCCTAGCAACCGTGCAAACTGTCCCCTTAGATCTGTCCCTGTACTGTTTGTGTAGAACTGAAAACAGATGTCATCAAAAATTTGAGTATGATAATTGCACTTTCATATTATATTATGGCATTTAACTTAGAATGTTCGACAAACTAGCTGACCTATTTGTTGTTTTGATAGAAAAACGTTGTACGACGCTCAAAAGAGAGGAATGCGAAGAATGCTGTTCACCTCAAGAAGTTCATCGCCATTATCATCCATGCAAGGCATGGTGGAGTTTTTATTTAGAGGATGATTTATACTTAGTTGCCTGACTTGTTCTTTATCTTTCAACTGTTCCTGAAGTATCAAACTGATTACAGTTTTCACGAGTTATAATCTGTTTAAACTCAACTCGGTTTCAGCAAAACTTTTGAGAAAAAAAATGGTACAAAAACTTTAAGCCTTTCGTTACAAAACGCAACCACTACTCACAGAATTCTCTTGAATTTTGACTCCCATGATGGCTGCAAAGGCATTAGCCACGATAGATCCTTCGTCTTGGCAAATTCCACTAAGCAACGAACCTGTAATGATTACCAATCAGGTATAATATGTTATACTTAAACCTATTTTAAAGGTTTATCTATAATTAAGTTTACAGTATTATATATCGCTAGATTTGCACTTTTAAATGATGAGCTAAATTGTCAATAGGAACTTACGTTGAGAGTAATTCCCACTATTGATAACCTTCAATGGCTCTTCCACGACCAGCTTGTTATCAACAACGGGCGCCCACGTATCGATAGGATACGACATTTGGGTCGCACTAATCGCATCTGAGATGGAGTTATTTTTAAAGCGCAATGTTAATGAATGATAAATCACATTTAATACGATCAGTTAAAGCTATAACTGTGGTTTGCAAAACATATCTAAAATTCATGTAAAGAAAGCACCAATTTTGAGAAGCCAAATGCAAAGTCAAACAAAGCCGTACGCTGTGTAGCGTAAATTCAAATGTTAAATTTTACGGAGCTGAGCTAACGAACCGAGAATAGCTGATTCATCAACACTCCGCAAGCAATCTAGGATGTCACCGGCTGAATTTGTGCAGCCGGTCTTATTTTTCAGAATTTCCCATTTTTCTATTTGTTCTTTCATTCTGAAAACAATTGATACTGTCACTTGCTGTATAAGTTGTTGTGTTTTAAATCTCATTGATAAAAATTATGATCTTTATCAGCAAATTTTCATCCCATAAACTAATTTTAGAATTATCTGATTAGAAGAGTGTCAGTTGTTACCTGACGTCAGTGAACGCCCAGGGAGCGATCATAGAGCCGGATATGGAGATAGAGGAATTGAACAGGCCGTCAGTGAGGGGTGAAGTGTGGAGATACGTCACAATCGCTCCACCAGCTGATTCACCCATTATTGTCACCTGGGTAAATGTATGTTCAATTTGAGATGCTTCACAGTGGAAATTAAATCAATTTGACTATCGATCAGCAACTTTGAATGATTGAATGCTTAAAACCTTTTTATCAAAAGTTTGAACATGAATCCATGTAATTTAATAATTTTTGGGAATAATTTCAATTGTAATTTAAGAATGTCTCATAATTTCGACGAAATAATAAAACTTTTCCAAAAATCACACACCCGATTCTTATCTCCCCCAAACTTTCCAACGTGATCTTGAACCCACTCTAGTGCCATCTTCACGTCCCACAGCCCCAAATTAGCTGGGACACCATCATAAGAATTTAGAAACCCCAGCAGTTGGAGTCTGTAATTAACCGAGACAAGAACAACATCAGCGTACTCAACCAGCCCTGATCCGTCCCGGCTGATACCGTCCCCGTTACTGAAACTTCCCCCGTGGATGTAAAACAGAACGGGTTTCTTCAGACCATTCTCTATCCAGTGCGCTTTGGTGATGATGTTGAGGAAAAGACAGTCTTCGGAGAAGGATTGCTGAGGAGCCAGGAAGTCGGGGGAAGGTTCGTAGTTGTTCTGTAGACATGCGGGTGGGAGAGAAGTGGCGTCAATCTGCTGTCCTGGGATAGAGTTCAAACTATTAATGGGGTCTCAGTGAGAAGTCAGGTACAGCCAATCAATATTGAGCAACGCTTTTACTTGATATAAACGATTTTTGACCCCTCCCTAAAATACCGTTCTTTGTTGGGGTCAATTAAACATATATAGTTCATTGATAGTGACATTCAAACCATTGATCCAAAAATTGAAAGAACGAATCAGTGAAAGCAAGCCTCAGTGCGATCATTGCAAAAAATCGTCACATACCCTGACTGTAATCAAGTTTGACAGGGTAGTCGAACCTCAGCGGGCCAGTAGGACTCTGAGCGTAAGGGAGGCCGGTGAAGCCGACAACGTAGGAGGTTGTCCCGACGCGTATAGTGCGTCCTGTCACCGCCGCACCGTCAACATCTACTATAACTTGCTTCTCTGTTCTCTTTCGCCTGACAAGAAATGGGGGTTACGATTTGTGAGGGTGCTTGGTAGAAACCGAGTTTGTAAGATTAAAACAGTTAGTCTAATAGTTTAGATTGAATTGGGTGCGTTTTCAAGGACACAAATACAGCTATTCATGAAACAATATATAAAGACATGAGATCATCGCTCGAGGATCTTTTATACAATATTTGGTGGAGCAGCCATGGATGATAACAAACATGATGACAAAAATGAAAGCAATGTTTAGTAACTGAGTCATGATATACTATTCAGTGAATGTGTTAATTTGGTACTCTGGCGTTAACATACATATGACTGATATGTCGTTTAATACAAGTATTAACAGTGAAGGACGATAAGCAGCGACATTGACGATCATTCCCATATTGACATGGAACAGTAGGCTTGCTAACACACCAGATGTACGCGATGAGAACCAAAAGGAAGAGAGATCGCCAGGGCTTTATAATTGTCAAGAGAAAATCCAGAAAACCTATTTTGAACTTTTTATCTTGGTACACATTCTAAATGGTTGATTCATGAAATCTACGGCGGTTTTATACCTTTTGTTTAACAGTAAACAGTAGATGGTATACGTTATACTTATGCTTACAGAGTTTTTATCTATTTTTGATGGAATTAGATGTCATAAAATTTGAATAACACATACAATCATCTAGATATAATCAGGTAGTTTTTAAGAATCAAGTACGCTTGGTACGTGAAAATACGGTGCCACAAGAATTGTACCCACAATGTGGAACATGGATAAACCGATTACAATTAGCAATATGGCCTCATGAAATTTACAAGCTTCATCCTTGCAAACCCAATAAGGCTAAAATTTTCGTGGAATATACTGTAAACTGCTGCAAAACTAAAATTTGAAAAGTAACACAATTCTGAGATAATTAAAAAATTGTCAAAATATCGTACTTGCCAGCAAGGAAGGCGGGCGGGAGGACGACCAGGAGAAGAATTAAACAAACGGCCCTCATTTCTGAAAGACACAACTAAACAGGTGGTAGTTCCCCGTCGTGCATCTATCTACCCCTCCCTCTTTGACCGTCTGTCTGGAGCATTTTGTTGCACGTTTTTGGACCCTTGTCGTGTGGTTTTGTTAACGGAAACTCGATCGCATCACATGGGATCAAAGAAGTTGGGAGTTTTATTGAAGTTGAATTGTTTAGAGGTTATGATTAAAGGATTAAATATAGGTCCGACAACAGGGGATTAAGCAGGTGTTTTTAATTTTGTTAGCTGGAATATTTGAAGTTCATTTTAATCGTTTAGCAAGTACAATAAACATAACCGCAGAACGTCAAAGCACTTTAATTGAGTAACAAGATCTATAATTTTGTCAAAGGTTTAGGCATCATCGCGCGAGTTGATTAAAAAAGGAAGAAAGTTGAGAAATAAGACAAAGTGACGAGGGTCTCTTGAGTTGTTTGAAAGTTAGAGCACACCTAAAAAGTGACAGAAATGACTGGGAAGATTGGTTCTGGAACGTGGAGGCACTACTATCATGATCGCCACGAGTGTGACGTCACCTGCATTCCAGGGTGAAATATTTTTAGAAAACCGAGGAGAAACCCTTACAAACACCGACAGAAACGAGAAATTGCTAAATTTGAGCTCTTCTTCGCAATTTTGTGACGTAGGCATGTTAAACTAAAGGTTCGGAAATTATAGCGTGTGATTGCGTAATCAAGTAGGAGTCATTTTTAAAAGCAATCGCCACAGAGTCTTAGCGAAGTACTAACACTAGGAAATTTAATGCTATTAATCATTGGTAAAAGTAGAAGCAAGATGGAAACCTTTGATCAATGAGATCAATGGGAAAGCAATTTTACTGCTGTTTGATTTCCTAAGAATCAGTAACAATGCGCGCTTTGTTTCAACGATTTATCACTCAACACAAGAACATTGCAGTGTCAATCTCATTTATTAGAATGATAATTTTATTGGAGTTTGATAAATGATAGGGAAACAAGGGGAGAAGAAGAAGGAATGGAAAGAGGATAATATCGAGATGAAGACACAAAGCAAACGAGTTAGAAATGTCAAACAGCGTTAGCTCGCACTTACTCAGTGGCAATACAACTGACAACCTACAAGTTATTTAAGAAGAAAGGTACATGGAAAATATCTAGCAACGCAGGAATTCCACGAATTGCAATCAAATCTAGTTAAAAGTGTAAACTACAGAACTACACATTCTAAATTTCTCAACTTTACTCGAGGCCAACCAAACAGAAAATAGGGAATTAGAATATGCATAGGAACCATAAACGACACTCATTGCTGGGGTTTAAAAGCATGTCATTAACATTCAAGAAGAAGCGAATAATCAAACGCAATTCATTTTTACAACCGATCGAAAATTAGAGTGATCAAGCAAAAAGAAATATCCATACATAAAAATACGATGATGTGTAGCAAATATTGCGTCTGTATTTTATCTGCTGTCGGAAGAAAGATGATATCATCACGAAATTAAATCTACCTGTGAATAAACGTCTCGTTTCATTATTAACATTAACACTTAACAGGCTCTTAAATGTAGTGTATGTTTGATATCTTAAGCCATGACGTGCAAACATAACATTGTTTTTTAACAAGGTCCAATTGGTCAACGGATTTGCCAGAACCTTATTTCTACCACATGAGGTACGAAGAAAAATGTGGAATAAATTTTCGGTTGGGACAGGCTATACCTTCCACTTCTAGAACAGATCTATTGAAGCTAAGTAACAAAATTTAAAATGGCTTTATCTGATAAGAGATACGAGATACGAAAGCGATGGCTGACGTCCCATAAGGTTAACAAGTACAAATGATACCTAACACATACATCAAAATGTAAGAATACGTCTACAATCTTTAATTTTACTTCAGGTTAGTCATAAAATCCAGGTAAACTCCAACTGAACCGAATGGATGAAATAATAGCACGGTGGAATTGAGCGAAGGAACTGTGCGACAAGAGAGCATACAGGTAGTCGCAAAGGGAACCGGTCAGTGGAACTAATGACTGACAGACTTGAGAACAGCGGGACGTCTCTTCCAACACTCCCCCACAGATTAACATGTATAAGTAATCAGCTTATTTTACTGTTACCGCTCTGGAACAGCCCCTGAACAAGAACCAGTCTGGGTTTTACTTTGCTATTTTTAGAAGGGTGCAGTTCAGCGGTCCGCGGCGGTGTTAATCGGTGGCTGGATCTTACAATGGGGGGCTAGCTTCAGCGACTGATATCTAAACAATGAATAAAGAAATGGGCCGGCCCCGAGTCGTTCAGCAATAATTTTGGTGTCATGTTATCAATGGGTAATTATTTGATCCAGGTCAAAAGTCAATCAGAATGTTCGAGTTAAGAAAGTAATAAGATAGGTCAGGCCGTATCGAGTAAAACTGACCTAAATTATACGATTATCAGATGCCAGTAGAACTGATGTGCTGAATGTACGACCTCACGTTAAAAAACGGTGAATTACACGATCAATGACAAGTTTTTGCGGAAGTAAATTATTTCAAATTACCAGTCGCAAGTGACTAACTGGTTATTACAGCTTACAATTCATCTCACAGAAATTTTGGATAAAACGGAAAAAGCCGGTCAACTAAAAATTCAATAAATTAGTAAAAGAACCCTAGTTCAACAAAACTAAAATCATCTCGATCTGGGCTTGTGTCCCACTCTGTTTCTGGCAACTTTCTTTTTAGGCCCTCCCTTCTTTTTGGCGGCAGCTCGTTTCATTCCGTCTGTGTCTTTCTTCATTCTCGAATCAACGAATTTCACCCTACCTTTAGCATCTGGCGGCCTCTTCTGGTTCTTGCCGTGAGCTGAAATTTACGCGAATTAAAACGCAAGAACGTAAACTTGGTCATTAAGAGCATACAAATGACGAATAACAGAATCAGGGATTGCACCGATTGTAAACGATCCAAAAGAGCAGCACACGATACTTACCTCGCTTGGCCTTGACATATGTCGTTTCCTTCTTCTTCTTGGACAAGTCCACCTTCTTGACCATCTGTTTAAGTTTGTGTATTTGCTCAGCTTGAGCTCCGTTGCTGTTATCTGTGATCAGGTCCGCCTGCTCTGATAGCTTCTTTAACTTCTTCATAGCCTGCAGGAGGGATGGTGCTAGATCCGCTAGTAAGATGGCAAAAATATCCGATTTAGTACAACTCCTGTATCTTTGCAGGTGAATATGTTAAAAATTAGACCTGATACTGACTCATTTAATCAATAGCAACGTACATTGTTATCCAAGTGGAACGATTAGAATTAGATTTTTGAATGCCTAATTTATTCACGCACTTTATATTTAGCCTTAGCTTTAGCCTCAGCGATCTTCTTGATAGGCCTAGCGTTTATCTCCTTGATCTGCTGCTTGTATTCTGCGACCTGTTCCTTAGTTACAGGTAGAGATTTCTGGTAATACTTCTTCTCTTCATCAACAAACCAGTCTGGCAGATCCTCCTCGCCCCAGGCCCATCTAAAGTGTTACATTTTGGAGAATTAAGGAAATTATACTATTATTATCAGAGAGTAGAAAATTTTTGGATTGCTGGAATTTATATTCGACTCGTTTGGACTTATTGTAAGGTACAGCTAGAGGAAATTATGTTATACACTACGTTTGCAACGTATCAAAATAAACACAAACGCTTTATGGCAGCCCAGATGCAATATTACCTGTGATATCCAGCATCCATTATCTCATTTTTCCGTTTTCTACTCGTAACAAGCTGCTGTCCCAGAGCAAGCTCAGCAGCAGTCAAAGCTTTATGTCGTTTCTGAGCGGGAACCACTTCAACATCATCAGTAGTCTCAGAGGCTGGTCCTTTTCGCTTCTTATCTCGAAGTTGACGGTAATCCTCATCATCTGATTCTGATTCGGTGTCAGTCTCTGAGTCTGAATTGTTAGCTGGGCTTGGTTCTTCTTTCTCTGCAGCTGGATTGCCCTCTTTGGGAAGATCAAATGTTACCTTTTTAGGCTCAGCTTCAGGAGTTGTTGCCTGGTCTGATTTAGGAGTTGCTTTCTTGACTTTTTCTTTGCCGACTCCAAAGGCGTTTGCCATGGCATCAACCTCAAGGTCTTCGTCCATGTCTTCTTCGAGGAGTTTGTCCTTGAGCTAGGGGAACGAGGTTATGTGAGATAATCTCAATACTTAACAAGAATAAAAACTTAATTGTTAACATGCTTGTGTTACAAGAAGAATGTTACTTTAGTTAATTCCAAATCTAAACTGAATAGTGGGACAACTCATAATAAAGGACGTAAGCAAACGATTGTAGCTACCTTGTTAAACCAGAGATTGGTTTTATCAATCTTTTCTTTTTTTTCCTTTACAAGTAGCGGATTATCTTCCTTTTCTTCTTCATCTTCCTCTTCCACTTCATCTTCTTCATCTGTTGCAGAATCAACGTCTTCACCTAGCGAGATGAAATGTTAGGATTATATACCTAGATTTTATACATTTTATAACAAAAAACATCGTTTCCCAGCGGCAGCTTAAAGAGACAAATAACTATTTACCTTCATCTTCTTCATCAGCATCTTCATCTTCCTCCTCGCTGCTTTCTTCTTCTTCATCTTCTTTTTCTTCTTCAAGTTCTTCTTTCTCTTCAGCAGGATCTTCAGCTTGAACTTCTGTCTTCTCAACTGTCTCCAAACCCTACCAAATTGTGTTCGTTTGATTAAGAAGAAGTATGTAGAAGTAATGAACTATGCTGATCTGCATTCTTTTTATCTTATTGTCACATGAACAACATTCCGCAATGTAATTCATTTTCCCACACTCCCTAAGATGGTGGTGGAGTTGACAGCTCTAGAACAACAAGCACATTGTACTGTATACCTGTTTACTTTTAATTGTCTGCAGATTAAACAAATTAGGATCCTCGTCAGCCCCGAACGCTTCCTTTGGCACGTCCAATCCTTTAGCTACTTTGGCTAAGTTCTTCTCTTTCAATTTACTAGTCTTCTTCTTCTTTTGTCGTTGAAGAGCTTTTTCTGCTGTTTGTAGTTCTACTATTTGGTGTTCGATTTTCGTCTGCGAAAAAGGAAGTGAAAAATAAACAACTGAGAAGGGTCAATTTAAGAACATCGAGACTTAAAGTACAAAGACAATCCAAGAAAATCTACAATCAAACTACAGCGACAATCAAAGAACGACAAAAATCACAGAACAACGACAATCGATTGAAATGATATCACCTCCTCATCTTCCTCTTCTTCTTCAACCATTTCAACATCGGCGTCTTTTTCTTCCTTTGGGGCTTCGTCCTTCCGTATCTTCTCCCGCCACTTTATAATGGCTCTAAAAATCACGACATTATTAACTAGAGGATCATACAAGGTTGAAAAATAGAAACAGTCCAAAAAGGAAGGTACTAAAAATACTTGCCAATAAAAAATTATTCAATAATAATGAAATTTCTAATAATGACACAGATGCTTGTCGTTGAAATGGCATATTCAAAAGCAAAATCAAAGACAGCACAGTTTCCATTAACTTACTTGATTTCCCTTTTTCCAAGAACTTTAATATCTTTAATAGACTCAGTTATTTCTTCTGTTGTATGTTTACTGTTCAGAAGTCTCTCGTCTTTCAACTCTAAATTTGAGAAAATATAAGCTGTAAGAAACGAACATAAAAACGTTAGGCGTCCTTAACTCGCGGTAGTCAATGCTAAGAACAATTCTAACATATTATCTAGTTATACCAACCAAATAAACAGGAGACCAAATTCAAATTTAGGAGACGAAGTCATGCAATATTCCTTACCGATAGTGTAGGTGGTACTAAGTAAATCTAGATAATCTAATGCAATATTCCTTACCGATAGTGTAGGCGGTACTAAGTAAATCTAGATAATCTTCTGAGTCTACAAACAATCTTCCTGAGATGGTCTTGTGAAGAGACAAAGACGCGTCGTCCGAGTAACCCTCTCTTTTTCTCGTGATTTTCTGTAAATTTAAAGGTGAATGGTTGTGAAAATGCATATAATCAGTAATCATTGATCAGGAAAAAGGTTTGAAGCGTTTTTGCTCCAGAAAACGGAGCAAAATAAAACAAAAAGAATGAACGACGTTTTAAAAATCGAAAACGAACAGCTGGATTTATGAGGTTCAGTTTCTGATTATTCGTTTCCTTGGCAACATCCGCAAAAACACTTTTGTAACTGAAGAACTTCGGGTCGATCTTGTCTGGTGCTAGAAAATGCTGAAAATATCAAAGTTATAATGGAGCAATGTGAAACAAAGTTCTTATACAACATCGATGAAGCTGAGAGCAGTTCTTACCCATTCGGCCTTCCCAAATCCTTAAAAAGACTCTATACTAGTCAATCAGGAGCAATACCTGACAAACTACGAAGATTTCTGCTGATTCATTTCTGGACGCTTGTGGTTTAGTAGCATTGACCTTCTTGAAAAACTGAAACATAACAGTGGTTTTAGACATAAGAAAAGACGCTCATTTATAGATCAGCATTTATAACAAATTAAGTCTATAACATTGTATAACATTGTGCTATCATTGCCTCACTGACTACAACACTACTGACCTGCTGAAAGACCCACAACAGAGCCTGATAGTCTTTACTCCTGAATATTTTAGTTACGAATGTTCCTCCTTCTTTTAGAAACTCTGCAGCCAGTTTGAATGCAGACAGTGTCAATTGAGCTGAAATTATGAACTAAGCTTTGAAATTCAAGAAACAAAGCGTAAAAAATTGTTTTGCTTCAGGAATATTTGCTACAACTCAAAATGACATCCAAAAGCATAAATCCATTGTAAGACATTAAAAGGTTTACCTTGACTGAAAGCGTCCTGTGCCCAAGCTTGTCCGACGTTAGGAGCTCCATCATTGAGCACACAGTCCGCTTTCCACGTTAACATTTGCTTCTTCAACTTAGCTCTACAGCTATCTGATGTTATGTCGTCCACAAACGTAGTTACGTTCGGGATGGGTCTGTGAGAAAGGTGTTGTTAAACTTTGTTATGTTGCGTCAATAACTTTTTTTTTCTATTTTATTACACCTGTACCCAGGCTTTTACAGTTATACTGAAGGGGCTCCTAGAAGATCCCAGATCTTTTAACGGAGACCCTTCTCGTTTAACCCTCAATCACGGTTTCCCGGTCATTCGGCTGAGTCGACCGAAGAAGATTGCATAGGCAATTGCCCTTAGCGTAATCCTCTAGGATTGGCGGATCTGAGTATCGAACTCCGATCCCCCGCATAAGAAGTCGGTGTAGATATCACTACAGCACCAATGTTGTTGAGTGGTGCATCCGAATATTTGCTTGATGCAGGGGACTTGTTACTTCTTAGGTCAACATTTTGTTGTTAAACTTTGTTACAAACGTTGTTGCATTCCCATTTAGCAACTTACTTGATAGGAGCGAGATCAACCCCGATAATGAGAGAGGAAACAGGCATGAAACGAGCAGCGACCTGACACCAACCTCCCGGAGCAGCACACAGATCTATACATACTCGGGAATTCTCCAGAAAACCGAACTTTCGGTTTAGTTGGATAAGCTTGAAGGCAGACCTGGCTCTGTAACCTGAGAGGAAGAGTTGGGTTAGTTTGATCACGTGATGTGTTGGGAGGAAGAGTTGGGTTAGTTTGATCACGTGATGTGTTGGGAGGAAGAGTTGGGTTAGTTTGATCACGTGATGTGTTGGGAGGAAGAGTTGGGTTAGTTTGATCGCATAATGTGTTGGGTGGAAGAGTTGGGTTAGTTTGATCACGTGATGTGTTGGGAGGAAGAGTTGGGTTAGTTTGATCACGTGATGTGTTGGGAGGGAGAGTTGGGTTAGTTTGATCACGTGATGTGTTGGGAGGAAGAGTTGGGTTGGTTTGATCACGTGATGTGTTAGGAGGAAGGGTTGGGTTAGTTTGATCACGTGATGTGATGGGTGGAAGAGTTGGGTTGGTTTGATTGTTATCACGTGATGTGTTATAAAGCGTCCGAACCCAAAGGTCGCTAAATTTTCTTTCAGTACTTTCCCGTGAGATTATGAAGTGTTAGATTTTAGATAACCGTGAGTTGTTGGTGATTCAAATTTACTCTAATAGTAAGTTTCCAGAAAATTACAAAAAGTTCGAGCTTCACTTCAGTTTTAAGACGTACCAGTTTCCTTAGCAAGGTGATAGAACTTGTCCTTACGGGCTTTTCCAACTTTCTGCTTCTTACCCATTCTGTCTAAGTTTTTAATGTCTATTAGCTATTTAAGCAACGATATCGGAGTTTTAGTGTGCACTATAAATACGAAATCTTGCCATTGAGGACTGGTAAAAGATTATTTCCTTTATGAGATTCAGATTTACGTCACACCACTTATCTTTGGAGACAAGAGGACAAACTGACTGCAACCTTGAATCTCTCTTAGATGATAACCGATATCTTACCTGACTAATACTCATCTAGATCTCCACATGAGTTTTTCTCATTTTCTTCATCAATTCAACAATACAAACCGAAATGAACAAAAATTGCAATAATGTAAACGATACAACACAATCTTAGATTAAATCAACATTCCATTTTCTATCCAATATGTCCATCGGTAGACCATTAAAATGAATAATCAGCATTTAGTATTATTATATGAACTTTTTTCTTTAGTAGCCTTAAAATGCTCAAATAAATGTAATAAAACAGCAGCAACCCTGCATGTAGCAGATTCTCATTAGTAAAAATATTTAAATTTTGCTGAAAAGTTTCAAGAAAAAATCAACGAAAACTCATAAAACACCTCTTAAATCTAGGGGAATAGCAACTCTGTTTTCACACAAAAATATAATTTCCTGATTTACTTTCAGCGTCACCCATCAAGCAGGTTTTGTCAGCATTACACACACAAAATAAGATGCAAGACACGAAACAGCATAATACTTGTTCTTTTTTACACTATAAAAAATAGGGTGAAGTTATTCTTTTCTTGATTAAGTTATGTTCTTTGATCGACGCCGGACAAACTTAAGCTACCAGTTATGATACTGGATATTTTAAAGAATTGATTTGTACGAGTTTTAGTCTATAATTGAAGTTCTTGGACTTCTAAATATTTGGGTCCAGCAAGACTTAAAAATTAATGCCCTTCTAAAATTAATTTCTTTAAACATTTTATCATTAAACCAAGTGAGGAAGTTAGTTGTTGATGCCAGTAAGACTGGCAATGCTGTGGTTGAGAGGCTTAGCGTCATTCTGCTCCGGTTCCGGCGACATGGTGTCTCGGTAGTCAGCTGAGGACAGCATCACGTTACTGCTGCTGTAGGGCGGCGTGAAACAGTCGCTGGAGAAACTGTGGTCGAGGGAACGGTTAGTAATTATAGAATACGTAGGGGGGACATGAGGAACTACACAGTAGTTTGAATTATGGTTTATCGATTTTGAACAATATGTCATTATTTTACCATAACATTGCTCATATTTTCAGCTAAAAACTAGTATTTAGCCGACCTAAAACCTTGTATCGGAAGTGCTTGTGAGGTAGATATCACCGGCTGAGGAGTCCATCATGGAATGTTTGGAATCCTCGTCCCCCTCCTCCTGCATTCCGTTGTACGGTTGACAAATTTGAGAGATGGAGAAGTCTGTTACGTTCGTGTTTCTGAAAAATGATAGTTAAGAGTATTTAAACACCAAAAAGGTCAATACAAAACCATATTTTAGCCATAAAAATTGTAAATAACATTTATTATTAATTAAAATTGTAAACTTATTAAACACCACTATTAAGAAACATCTTTTACTCAGTGGTGTTAAACCCGATAGCAACAAAAGAGCTATATATACAAAAAAGGTCAAAAATGAATACCATATATACAAACACCAGGCTAACATTAAAGCTAATAATAAATTAAAGGCTGAGGATAAAAGTTAAGAATTAAAATAAAAATGTGTCGTGGTGGTTTTAAAAGCCAATAAACTGAATGTAAGAACTAATACAATTAAACAATAATTGGACAACTTACTT
>JH153375.1:266545-280551 GCA_000226015.1 Mnemiopsis leidyi
TAGAGCTGACTACTCTCGCTGAGAGACGTTCGAGAGGTGACCTGATTGAAGTTTATAAAGCTAGCCAGGGCTTATCCCAGTTAGCTAGAGTCTTTAATTTTAGTAGGTCTGGAGTAAATTTGATATGTAAGCCAGGGAAGAGTAAAGCTTCCAAGATTAATCGTTTTCGAAGAAATTTCTTAAATGATAGGGTAATGTTGTTTTGGAATAAGCTACCCATAGAGGTGAAGACTGCATTAAATCTAAATATTTTTAAATCTAATCTGGAAATGTTTAAGAGCAAAACTAAAGCCTTAGGACTCTACAGTAGTGGGAACTTTTGGGATATTTGGGATATATCTGATGAGGTCTTGAATCGTATTGAAAGTGGGAGTTATTTTGAGAATAAAATGAGACATAATGAATTTCTCAGGGAGAACCCTTTTGTAGCTAGAAAAAAGTTTATTAACATTAATTAGGATTAAACTTTTGGTATTTTTATTTTGAATTTTAAAGCTTTTAAGATAGTTTGAGAGATAAGGTGTGATGATGCTGGCATCATTATTTGTTATTTATTATTTTATATTTATGTCACTGAGTGCTGGCAGCTACTTAGTCTGTAGTCGTGATGTAAGCATTGTTGACGTTCTGGTAAAGATTCCGTTTTATTTATGCAGCCTCCCAATCTACCAAGCCGAATGCTCGTGGAATGTGTAAATGGGAAGCTGTGCAAACTTATTCACACCTGTGTGGATCCATAGAAGCATCAGGATCGGGCGTTGCCTTCTACAGGCTGTCCCGAAATTAGCAAACCAACTAGCTTTTTTCAAAAATTTGTCTCTTGGTATTTATATCAGCAAAATTCTTTTCTAATGTCTATGGCTATTCAATTGCAGATTGGAGGTTCGAGCCCCAGTCCTGCTAATTCTAAAGGAGTGGGCTAAGGGCGAGCACTGCGAGCACTTGGCATATGTTGTTGTGCTCGCAGGGCAAGTGCCCGCTCATCGAGGACGAGCCCAATTGAAAATTCAAGTCTAAGATAAGCCAGTTACTGAAACCTTGAAGTTGATTTAATAGCAAAGTTAGTATCAAGGACTTGGCACACGCTGAGACAGACGCTGTGTCCCGTAGGTAACTATTGGATTAGGTGTGGACATGGTGTGATCGTCGCGTCTCTGCGATGTGATCCCCCAATGATCAGCGGGTATAGATTTGTTTACTTGTTGTGTTGAGGTCGTTAAACTCTTTATTATATGAATATTCTTAAAGTATCATGCTTAATTACATAATGTTGAAAATTATATATTTGGAAACTTGCTTTTTATTTATTTGGAAACTTGCTTTTAAATTTAGATTTGTTTTCAGAAATTTAGGGATACCTTAATTCAATAGTAGCATACGACGATTTTTAGTAGTAAAATGCTATCAAACCTGATCAATTAGTTATTCCCATTATCTAACAATTAAGTTTTGAAACATAAAAGATTTATTACAACTTAAACTCATTGATTGAATGTAGTGATAGCAAATTTGTTTTTATGTATCTGCAGCGTGGTGGCTCGCCGTGCCGCGCGTGCGCGTCTGTTGCGCGTCATGGTGTCCCCGCGCTCCAGGCGATATTGCTGAACAAGTGTGGCGCGCGCGGGTCCGGACATGACGCCAGTCCGGGTTCGGGGCCGCGCGTGCGAGCTATACTGGTTTTGCATTATGCAATCAATCTTTGTTTGCCTTACTTGTGTGTGAGCAAAATGAAATATTTTGATTTGTTTGATAAAATGCTGTAAATAAAAATTCTACTTTTTCTGAAATTCTACTTTTTCTATAAACTTGATGTGTTGATATTGAATTCAATTTTGGTACTTTAAACATGATGTAAAAGACAATTTATAGTGCGGCCTCATGCTGTGCCGCGCGCCGCGCGTGCGTCCGCCATTTGTTGATCCGATGTGGTTCACATGTGTACGCGTGTGGGCTGTACTGGTTTGGCAAATCTTGTGCTATGGACATACGTGCGCGCCACGCGTCATGATGTGAGATGTCCGCACGTCACTCTTTTAAATATAAAAAGAATTGTGTTTGTCTGACTTTGTCCGACCCTCATTCGATTAAAATGGCGGGAGGGTGCGCGCTGCTGTACAAACTTGTGAAAGAGATATGATGTATAATATTGTTTGATCTTTAATGCTGTAAATAAAAATACTTGTTTATCTGAAAATTGTCGCGGTGATACCCGACTCACGCAGCTAAAGCTGAAGGTTTTGTTAAAACGTTAGGATATCATCTCGTCAAACATTGTGCAATTTGTATTAGACCTTTTATTTAAACATTAAATTTTAACGTATTTACTCTTTCGAAGAGATCATATGCATATCATAATATGAGTTTGATGCTGACTGCTGCACTGACATGAAGCTCAGCTCAAATTGAGATGGGTCACCCTTCTCTGTCCTCACAACACGGATATTAGTTGTTTTTTAAATTGTTTAAAACTATTTGTTTTTATTAAAATTTGATACTGCTTTGCGTTGCGGCCCATTTTCAATTTCAAAATTAAATTTTAATTTATAATTGAAAATACGCCATATACATACAGGACGACAGCTTCGCTGCCACGCCGTGCGCTTTGACGAAATGATATCCGTTGCCGTCTAACTTGTACAGCAGCGCGCACCCTCCCGTCATTTTATTTCCTATTCGCTTCGAATGAGGGTTGGACAAAGTCAGACAAATTTAGTATTATGATGTTTTTTGAAACTTCCTTATTGAGTTTTTGGAAACTTAATTATTAATTTAGTTATTTTAATTAAAAATATTGGAATACTTAAACTCAATACTATCACATATTAGTTAACCGTTTCCCCTAATTTAAAAATAAGTTTTGAAAATTGAAAAAGTTTATGAAATAACTGAGATTTATACATTGAATATGATTGTAAATTTGTTTCTAATGCGTCTGCCCTGTGCCACCGTGTTGGGGTGCCGGGTGCTCCAGGAACCCAATCATTTTCTATTTTGCTTGAGGTAGCAAAATGAAATACATCATGTAATTATTTGCTTAATAAAAAGCTTTAGATAAAGAATTTTACGCTTCGTTATCTTTCGTTTTATTAGACCTTGGACAGATATAATATCTTCAAATGTTTTCAGTTATATACCTCAAAACTGACAGTCTATTTCTGGAGCCGACTTTCAACTAGAATTGGTTATTGGCTGTTCGTATTTAATGTATTTCAAGTAGGTGGTGGCAATGCAGCTAAAATAGGCTCAGTTTGATGGGTGCTGGCTGCATTTTCAGGTGCAGCTATTGGTTTCATTTCTTTATTATTCCTTTCTCTTTTGTGGGACCACAATTTAAACCCAGTTGCTGACTGTATTTGTCCAGGTTGGTTCTCCTTATCAAATCGTTCAACATCTTTTATCATGAGCTTGATATCTTCTTCTGTTAGCCTACCTTTGAAAGACAAGGTTTTATTAACTTAATTAAATACAATTCAACCTAATAAGCATAGTTCACACATGAGGTTATTGTTATTTCCAACACCTGATTACAGTGATGTCCCTACATCTATAAAGTGCATCATCTTTGGCAGCATGATCCTCCAATAAAATCCCTTACTAGTTGCCCTTTTTTTAATTTATCTTTACTATGAATAAAGCCTCAATGCCACTTGAGATGTTACCCTTGTAATCCCATTCATATCCCTAAGTGGGCTATCATGTAATAATTGGCTGAAATTTCTGTTGCTGCACTGCTCTCTTTGACCATTTTGTGCCCCCTTCCACTTAAGGACCTAATTTAGACAACTGTTTGTCTTCATAAAATTTCAAAATCGATTTAGAATGGTAAACCAGCACATTAAATCTAAACAAAGAGTAAAGTTTTTACTCCAAAAGTGCAATTCTATACGGTAATACCACTATTGCCATACAATTACCATATGAAAACCAGGAGCTTGCAAGTGGAATTCATGCAATAACTTTACAAGCTTGCCAGTCAATTTATTGGAGTAATTTCACAAGCTTGGTAATCCCAATACCAATAGCGGTATGACTGTAATGATCAACTGCAATGTTAATAACGATGTCAAGTCAATATCTCAAGCTGTCAAGATTTTCCTGGGGACCTCAGTCTTTGTTGCTTTGCAGTAGAGAGAGCCATGCAACACCGGGCAAGTCAAGATTTGAAAGAGGAAAAGCCAAATTATTCATTTCACTAGTATAGTACACAAAAAGCACGATTTTGAACGATTTTGAACTTATTCAAACCTCATTGTGTTTTCTTGAATTTTGTGTTTTCCTTATCAGGAAAAAATTATTAAACATTTGAGAGCCCCTATCTTACTACAAATGATAAAGTGGATGGTTAACTTAACCTGAATATAGTGATAGCCTAGACGCCCCCCCCCCCCCCCTCAGCCAATAGGTAACCAAGTTTACTGTCATGTGCCATCTCCCTATCAATTACAGAGAAGGAGCCTCGAGAGTCGAAGCATAGAGGCACTTGTTAATGTGTCTGCAGACAGACCTTAGTTCAAGTTATTAGCTTGGTTTCACAACAGAGGGCCGTATTTTGTTAATGTCATTATGTGGGCTTGTCGTTGCTGAAAACAACAAAATAATTCGCAGACCTAAGCATAGTTAGGTTATATCTCAAGATATCCTGCTTAAATTCTTGCTATTAATCAGTAGAACTATTCCTCTTACATCTAGTTATGTGATTTTTTCTGAAATGTATGATCTGGGAAAAATTGTTCCTTGCAGAGGCTTAGCCAGTAAAAATGCGTAATTTGGGCATTCCTCTTTAAATTCTTGAAGTTGAGATATTTTCTCGACATTTTTCTTTTCACCCAGTTGAACCCTTCTGTCAACAAAAAGATGAGCGATTACGTTTAGAATTATCTTTAATGGGACTCTACGGCCTTAAAAAGATCTAAAAATGCTATAAAATATTAACTTTTTCGATTTTACAGAAAATTGGCCTGAATGTGATTCCAACTAAATGTAATAGTCTCTTAAAGTTTTATCAAAATTATCAACCAAAAGGGCAGATATGCATTGAAACGAAATCAGAAGTTAATTTTGGCCACAAAGAAATTTGTTAGATGCACGTTTTAAGGCCGATTTTGGAACATGAATTAGTAATATCACTAGAGTGGTATTACTAAAGTGGCATTACGAAAGAAATACCACTCCAGTGGTATTAATATAGCTATAGTGATAGTAATTACTATGTTAATTTTACTGAAAAATTAGCAAAGTAATACAACTGCAGTTGAATAATTCACTAGCACTAGTTGTCCTGCATTAATAAACAACTGTGCTCCCTGCTTAGCTTGCCCTACCCCCTTGGCCTTGTGTTACGGGTCAGTAGAGTGCTTCATTACACCTTGCATGACATAATATGTGTACATCAATGATGTATTATTACATATGAAACGATTGCATAGGATTTATTGCTCCACAAACCTTTGTCATTCTTGATGGTGATTGTTTTGGATGCACCAGTGCTTTTATCCATTGCAGACACATTCAAAATTCCATCAGCATCCAAATCAAAGGAAACCTAAAAGAGTTTTGAATGTGGTGGAAGGTACATTATCTGACTATGATCATCTACCTTTCGACGGTTTGTTATAAACAAAGCTGTTGTAATAGGTACGAAAGATGTTGAGGATATTGAAGGGACCTGCCACTTTCTTGGGCCTAAATCTATTGATATTATCTGCTATTTTATTATCAAGAAAAAAATTGTTGATGCAAAGGCAAACATTTTGCTATTGATTTTGAAAGGAACAATAGCTTTGAATCTCATAGCAAGGAGTATAAGCTTATTATAACTTCTTCCTGTCACAAACCGAATAAAATCAAACTTCAAGAATATGGTTCACCTCGATTACTGGGACTCCTGCTAATGCTGGAGCAATGTCTTGTAGCTGAAAAGTTCCTAACAGATTGTTGTCAGCAGTCTTAACACTTTCTCCTTCAAAAACCTATGTTAAATTTTGGTTCAGTTACAACTCTAGTCATTTGACTTTCAATAACAGTTTCCCTACATTCAGCTTAGATCCACTGGAGCGCTAGCAGCATCTAAAATGCATACTATGTGGCTGGGCAGCAAAGAGATCAAAACATAGCCCAACGCTTTTAGCTCTGCACCACTCAGCCGCATTATTAATATCTAACAAAAGTTTTACCAACTATCTTCCTTACCTGAATATTAACATTATCTTGATAATTAACAAATGTGGTAAAGTTCTTTTTAACATTCATTGGGATTGTTGAGTTGCGGTGTATTAGAACAGTCATCTGCCCACCAACAGTTTCAATCCCCAATGATTGAGAGGTGACATCAAGAAGTAGAACATCTTCAATCTAAGTTAAATTGAAATAAATTAGGTGATGTATAATGGGTCTATTCATTGTATGCCGACATAGCTGTTTTAGTGCAGTTTAATTCTCGAATTATAGCCTGTAAAGCTAATTATATGAAGCTCCTATAGTGAACCCAGGCTGTATCCGATAAGTCAATTAATAGCCATCTGCTCAAAGTATCACTGCTATTCAAAATGGTATACTTTTCAAATCGTTACCTGTTCAGACTTATCCCCTGCAAGGATGGCACCCTGAACTGCAGCTCCATAGGCTATGGCTTCATCAGGATTTATCTCTGTGTTTATCTTTGTTTTCTGAAAGTTAAACAATAGACAATTGAGTAATTCTTAGTCAGTTGTTGAAAAAAAATTGTTGACCCAGGCAATAGAACTATTACATTTTGTATTAACTGTTCATAGTGAAAATAGTTTTCTGCACACTTGTTCTATGAATTTTCGAATTTTTTTTGGGATTTGTGACACTCTTTGCGATATTCTCTTATCAAACCTCTTTTGCTTATGTATAGCACAAATGTAAACATTTCAACAAGAATAATTAACATAATCTTCTGGACAGCTTTGTGAAAGTGAGTAGAATTTTACATACCGTGCCTAGAATCCCGGAAAAGTATTCTCCTACAAGACTACGAATTTTGGGAATTCTTGTTGAGCCCCCAACCAGAACTACTTCATCAATCTGTCGTGAAGAAAGCTTTGCATCTGCCAATGCAGTGTCGATGTATTCCAAAGTTTTTTTAAAGACCGGTGTCGTAAGATATTCAAACCTGTGAGGAAATCCTATTTTATTTGACATCAAAATGAGCTGACATTCTAAACCATATTTTCAGAAAATAACACAGAAAACAGGTGGTAAAACATTGATGGTGAAAATATCATGGTAGTTAACTCATGTTTGTTAAATAAGCAGTTGCAAACCAGAACTCCAACTTTTATGAAGCCTAGTCTGTATAATATTTTATGGGAGAGCACATGGCAACATTGTGAGCTGGAAGAACAAGACATTAAGACACACCACCCACTGGATCATTATATCATCAACTCAACATTTTACACGTGATATTTAACTTATGTATTTGCCTGTTTTATAATATATATGCTGCTCTCACCCGAGTCTCGAGTCTAGTACTTGATAACTGAAAAGTATGAGAGCTAGCCTCTCCCAGAATAAAATGGATGTAATGTTTTCCGTAAGGGTTTCCCGACACTATGGGGAGTATGGTTTCTAGCCTGGTGCCACCGGTTCCCAGCCAGGTTTAAGGGACATCCCTACTTACTTTGCTCGGCTTAACGACGTAGAGAAGTCGATACCGTCACACAGGTTTTCAATTGTGATTGTTGTTTGTACTTTTGACGAAAGTTCCCTCTTAGCCTGCTCTGCTGCTGCCTTTAATCTAGGATACAAAAAGTTCAACTGTCAAGATTATTTTGGGTGTACTTGTTAATGATAATTTTGATGTAGTCAACAAATGTTTTGAACTTAAACTACAAGTTGAGCTACAAGTTGGATGACTTGTTTAGTTGCTGGAAGAGTCAGACCTTGATGTAGCCCGACTGTTGTTTGAAACATTTATTCCGTGTTGCTCCGTGAACTCCTTCATCAAATGTTCAACTATGAGATGATCAAAGTCTTCACCACCTAAATGTGTGTCTCCTGCTGTTGATTTTACCTCGAAAATCCCCTCATCTAAGATGATTTCAATTTTAGCTTTTCTACGATATTGCAGTACTATAATTATTTCCTAAATTCATAGACAACAGAAAACAACTCGCTTTCATTTTTCAGTTTGAAAATAGGGGAATTCTTGTTAGATTCTTGCCTAAATATTGCTATACTATATCAGTTTATCTACTTTAAATCTACCTATGTTAAGAATTGAAACATCAAATGTTCCACCCCCTAAGTCGTATATCAAAACGTTTTTTTCTCCTCCAGTGTCTCCCAGCCCATATGCTATAGCTGCTGCTGTTGGCTCGTTGATTATTCTCAACACTTTTAACCCTGCATAATATTTACTTAAAACCTGCATAATATGCAGTATCCGTTTCCACCAAGTCGAGTTATCCTATATTCCAAATGCTAATTAAGCAATCTACCGTTGCAAAGCTGTATTGTATGAGTCGCCTTTAAAACTAGCAGTCAACATTATAAAGTGTAACCTGCAATGGTTGCGGCATCTTTAGTAGCCTGTCGCTGAGAGTCGTTGAAGTAAGCTGGAACAGTGACCACTGCCTCGTTTACTTTCTGTCCCAGATATGCCTCAGCTGTTTGCTTCATGTACTGCAGCACCATTGCTGAGATCTCTTCTGGAGTAAACGACTTTTGCTCACCTTTATAGACCACCTAGACAGCAATAATGCCGATTTAGCATCTACAGTAACAAATTCACCTTGTCAATTTCAGACTTTTTATCTTAGTTTGTCACAAAGATTCGAAAATTGTTTATTGATCTTAAATTAAAGCTCACTTTTATAATTGCTTCCTCTAATTTGGTATGATATTTCCAAACGTTGATTATAATATGACGTGTATTTTCCAGCTCTGCACGGATTTCTAACGAATATCTATTATCTACACTAACCGGTCTACAAATTGGAGGACCTATCTACTTATTAGATTACAAATAATATTACCTGAATAAGAGGCTTCCCATCTTTGTCTGTCACTCCGAAAGGCCAGTGAAACATGTCGGAACTAATGTTGGGATCTCCTACTGACCTACCAATTAGACGTTTTGCGTCGTACACTGTATTCTTGGGATTTCTCACTGCCTGGGAAAATGTTTCAGTTAATATTGCTTTTGTATATATAGGTACTTTTAGCACGGAAGATATAATTTACAAGTCCACTGCCTGGTGACACTTTCTTGATGTACACAGGCCACATAAAACGAGTCCTACAATTTGTGCTCTACGATTTCTGCTGCCTTATTGCGAGGCCCAACACTTCCTAGTGAGCTAGTGCTATTGTGAGGTTTCACTCTGACAGGTCGAATTGCAAAGTCGACAGTTTGAACTTTAACGTTTATCTTTATATACTGTGCAACATGCTGCCGTTTTAGTGTTTTACTTAGCTACCTGGTTTTTAGCCGCATTTCCGAGTAGTCTCTCTGATTCAGTGAAGGCTACGCAGGAAGGAGTTATTCTGTAGCCCTGGTCGTTAGCTATGATCTCGACAGCCCCGTATCTGTATATACCTACGCAGGAGTATGTTGTCCCTAGATCTATACCCACTACTGGGCCTCCCGTCCTGTAGTGTTAACTTTGTATAGTAGTGTAGTCTATACAGTGAGCAGAAGTAGTATACTATAATAGTAGTTTATAGTAGTAGTAAATGATATGTGTCAGTTTTTCTTTAGGAGGGTAGACAAGTGAAAATATTCCTAGATCCCTCATAAGAACAGTGGTAATACCGTTAAATGAGAGCTAATCTATTTCACAGCTTTCACGCACTTCACTGACTTACTGTTTTGACGATTCCCCCGCCTTTTTAACTTTTTTCTTCTTTAAAAACCCCATTTGATTAACTAACTAAGCAATTACTTATGTGGCATTCAAACGATAGATGTATACTCAAACAAACAAATTGGCAAAGTGTTGTTGAAATGACTGTCCACGAACGATCTGTTTATGAAAGCTGGTCACGACATGTCGATACGTTTTTACATATCTTATGCACTTAATTATGCAGGTGTCCTGTGTGAGCTGGCTATGTAAACGATACAACATTTTCCTATTCTATTTTACGAACAACAACAACCTCTACAAGATTCTACTTTAAAGATAGAAAACAAGAGCCTGCGGATTAATGATATTAAGATCTGAGGTGGTTCATAAGAAATCGTTATTGATAGTATACTTGGTATATTTTCTCTGTGGCAATGGAATTTCGCCGGCGTTAAGGATTTTTAGTGCAATTAATTTCATATTATTCCCATTTTATTCATTTAAAGTCCAATTTTTTAGAAAAGAGAATCCCTTATATTTTATCCTGCGTTTAGCTGAAGATGGCTGAGGAAAAAGAAGATGTCGTTCTCTTTATGACCACTATGTCGTCGAGTCTTGAGGTAAATTCTACTCTATTTTATTTTCTAACGGTTTATTTTCTAACGGTTTTCATATAATTCAATTCGTTTAAATATTTCACACTTTTGACCAATTATTTGAGTATATTCATATCTGCCACTTAAGATTAAATCAAATTCCTGCCTAAAGTAAAATTCCATAAGATTTAAATTGTAAGTTACATCACGACCATAAGCTGTGTGGTGTGTACAGAATTCAGATCAAATTACCTTCTAAATGGTTTATGAGATGATGCTCAGTCAGTCCAAGACATCATATAAAAATCTAATTTCAAAAACTTACAAAGGTATTGTCCAGAGTTACAATCATAGCTGGACGGCTATGTTACTTCATCATTACAATCATAGCTGGACGGCTATGTTACTTCATCATTACAATCATAGCTGGACGGCTATGTTACTTCATCATTACAATCATAGCTGGACGGCTATGTTACTTCATCATTACAATCATAGCTGGACGGCTATGTTACTTCATCATTACAATCATAGCTGGACGGCTATGTTACTTCATCATTACAATCATAGCTGGACGGCTATGTTACTTCATGTGGAACGCCTAGTCCTGAATTTCCGTGTGAAATTCTGGTCAAATAGATATAATATATCTGAATACAATGACCGTTTTTAGTAACACTTCTTGCCTCATGAAAACATTCATCAAAGTACCTAAATAACTTCTTCCTTCAATCTTACTATTTAAGTATGTTAAATATGCTCAGTATATATCATATAACCCCAGGTGAAGAAGAAATGTCAGAAGATCCTGACAGTGATGGCGAGTGTATCCTCAACACACAATCTGGTTGAGAAAGACATCTCACAGCCGGGGGGACTGGCTAACATGAGGGAAACTCTCAAGAACCCTAAAGCTCTGCCACCACAGCTTTACAGCGAAAAGTTGGGACCTCTGGGGGTAAGTTGTTTAGTCTTTACGACTACAAATTTATCATTATGAGATATTTATTGTATCAGTTAAGTACAACTACAAGTAAGCAGAGAACTATCCGATAAGATAGTTATTGTATCAATTAACTACAGACTACAAATAAGCAGAGAACTATCCGATAAGATAGTTATTGTATCAATTAACTACAGACTACAAATAAGCAGAGAACTATCCGATAAGATAGTTATTGTATCAGTTAAGTACAGACTACAGTATAGTAGTACTCTATAGTTTTGTGTTGTGTACAATTGTTATCATCCAATATTTGTGTTCCTACAGCCAATAGTGACTATCGAATTTCTATACGCTAACTTCAATACTGCAGAACTATGTACTGAGTAAAACTCAGTCAGTAGGTCAAGTTTTAATGTTTAGAAAAATTCCCAAAATTTGCCCTAAGAGCTGCTAAATTTGTTGATTATTCCAGCCAGCGCTAACATGGTAACAGGGCCCAGGGGTACATGGTAACAGGAAACACAAGAAATATTTCCGTGTTGTTCGGTATTTACAAGATGGAAGTACGGTGTATAACTATGCCCGTTTACCGCTTTAATCTTATTCGTTCCCCTGCTACACAGCTTGTTAACAGGGATCGGCCAGTTAAGGGCGGTCCGTGCAGGTTAACACCGTGCTATCAGCTATACAATACTATATAGTGACAACACTGTATAATGTTCAGATCTTCGGTAGAGTATGAATTTGAAAATTCGCATGATACGATCAAATCATGCTTTAAAGATAAGCCTAAGACCTCCGCTGAAAGAGTGTTTAAGGACCGAATACACCCTCATTAACATAAGCAGACAGTAGGTACAGGGGTGCTGTGACACATAGACGAGAGTAATTACACAGTAGTACTGTGTACACTGTGCCCACTGTAGACGTATGATGAGCTAGGGTGAGACTAATGCTGTGTTGAACAAAGGAATATTAAAACACCTCGCACCTTGCCAGTGTAGGATTCTGTACACGAGAACGAGATATTCTTACTATGAGAGTAAAATGAGTAAAATCCGCACGGCGCACTGATGCCTCCATAATACCTCCATGTCATTTCTTGAGGCGGTGCTAATGTTTTTTGTCCAATTGTGTCCTCTTATTTTGAAATAGACAAGAAAAACAGTGGTCAAATTGAAAAAAAATGTCTAATAAAATCAGCATTTAAGTAGTAGACAGGGGCGAAGCGTCCATCCGTTAGATTCTCGTATTGAAAGGGATTTCTTAATTGCATTTTCGTACTCGATGCAATGAGGTATTTTTCAGCCACGCCTATTTTTTGAGGTTTGGCCTTATTCAATTATGGTACTTTGGTCCAGAAAAGTCTTAGAGACTTTTTCAATACGGCAAAACGTTCGAAATGGCCACATTTAAATACAACTTTTGGAGCAACATATGCCCTAGAAATAAAGCTTCTCGAGATATAGCAAAAAAACCGAAATTGAGAGTTTTGAGAGATGCAGGCTCGGCCTTTTTGTAATTTTGCCCAGGAAAGTCTGAGAAACTTTTTCTTATAAATAACAAAGTGGGTTCATCCAGCTTAGTCTAGGTGGTCCTGGGAGATGTCAAGTGGGTCCTGGAGCTATCCTGCTATCAGTAAGTCCAGAGTTTTGTGAAGTGGGTTCAGATAACTTTCCACGTCGCCCTGAAAGATGTCTTGTGTGTCTTGAGTTCTATCAGGGAACTAATCAGTAATCCAGTGTACCCTGCTTTTCTGATACCAATATAGAGATTAGAGATAAATGAGCTATGTGGTGTGTAGTATATATAGTATCAGCAGAGTGGTGAGCATACAGTATACACACTCAGTGTACGTTCTATTACAATGTTACCGAGAACTAAGTGTCGGGTAATTAAGTCATTATACAGTCATTAAATCATTGCTATATAGACAGGGTAGGTGTTGGTCTATAATTAAGGGTAGCTCAAGATTTCTTTGTTATATACGTGACGCCGGTCGCGGCTGTGTTGTAGTCCACATCTTATAATGATGCATGAAAAATTGGAAAATTATACAAAAAAGATAGGTATTAGGGATCCCGGATAGTTCAATGAATATTCGAATTCGATATTCGATGATTCGCTCGATCAGATATTCTTTAATATTCGATCCCGATTCGATAATCGATGAAATAAAACAAAAAAGAAAGTGAGTGAATATTTTACCCCGATTCGTTATTTAATGATTCTGTATCCCTATAAGATATCCCGTTCTCTGTTTACTAATTTCCTCCAAATTATGGTTCAGCACACAAGTAATGAATAATAAGTTAAAAGTAGACTGCACACCATGAAAACATGACAAAACAAGATGAATAATTCATATGGTAAATAATTTATAGCGTGAAAACCATTCCATTTGTCAATTTCTCATGTTTTAAGGCTTTTCGTTAAGAAAAAGTGGGATGAACTAGTACAGGGAATTTTCCGTAGTTATAAAAAACCACAACGTTTTACCTCATACACTCACATGCCCAGCTTTGAATATTCTAGCTGTTGCAAGCGTGTGTAATATAACTGTTGTCGACTAGTGTTGACAAAGGTGTTGAAAACTATTCGCTGTAAGCTAGCTCGTGTACTCCCATCTCTCTCTCTCTCTCTCTCTCT
>JH153375.1:280561-304721 GCA_000226015.1 Mnemiopsis leidyi
TCTACTCTCTACTCTCTCTCTCTCTCTCTACTCTACTCTCTCTCTCTCTCTCTCTACTCTCTCTCTCTCTCTCTCTCTCTCTCCACAAAATCTAATTTACACTACCTTCACATCGCTTCCAAATATGGTTTCATCACGTGCTATAACTGTGCGGCTTTTTATTAGAAAATTTCAGTTAGCCCGTGTTCTACTAATGAAATAATAGCGAGCTCCTCGTTTGTATTTTCTAAAGTTTTGCACTACAAATTTTAAGGAAGTTTTATTATAGCACCGCTTCACAAAATCAGTTTAAAAGGGTTAAAACCCAAAAATTCAGCTTTGACGGCATTGTAAAAGTATGAAAAGTCAACTTGCAACTTGAGAGTTGAGACTATGTTAAATGAACATTGTCTTATTAACCACCTTCAATATTGTTATTTCGAAGTATTTGACAGCCAAAATGCATGTATGTCGTCATGTTCGACTGAAAAGAAACATTTCATGTGCTAATGTAACAAATAGTTGCAATATGCAATCCTTGTAGAGTTGAAATCTATCATGCTGCGTATTGGATGATTGTCCTCCCTCCTTATAAATTCGATTAATTCCATGTTTATCATGGAAAACTATGAAAGCATTGCATACCATGATCCCTATAGAGCATTACACCTGCCATCAAATTAAAATACACATTTTCAGGGCTATGAACTATTCGAGAACGCGGTTGAGGACGGTAAATTACTGGAATTCCTGAAGAAAGAGTACACCTTTGAGGGCTGAAAGAGCAGCTGCGAACGTACAATACACACAGAGAGACATTTTGCCGCTGAACTGTTATCAATATGTTGGGCTGTATTATAAACGTATATATGAATCAAGCTACTTTAGACATATTTTCCTTCTCCAATTTCTGTGTCATGTTCTGTTAAGTGTACTCTCGGGATTTTCCTTTCCGACTGTTAATTATGAAGTGTTTATTTTTCGGTAGCAAATTATGTAAATCTAAATTTTTTTCTTCTGGATTGTTTATTTGTACCGTTCGGTTTTTTGTCGTTCTATTTTTATCACTCTTTGATACGGACATGTATATTTTGTTTATTTTAATGAATTGCTGATGATCTATATTTAAATTAAATTTCCGAGTCTGATTTGTTCTAATGAATGTCTGCTAAAAAGCGATTTGGTTTCGTCTAAATTGCTTGTGTAATTAAGTGCGGAAATGCCTATTGCCTATTGTGTTATCAACATCTCATTAGTTTATCGATCGTAGTCTATAGACAAGTAACAGCTAAAATTATCATCTTTTCTACTTCTCCGTTTAAGAAATATTTCGAAACAGTAATCACTGGAAGCAAATGTAACAGGGCACCGAAATTTAAGCTTATATTGACAAAACGATCTCAGTACGAAAATGGAAGGCGCAGTTTTGCGCACGACACGCGCGGCCTCCGATTTAGTTTTTTGTGTTGAAGTTGAAGTGTTTGTTGTACTTAATTGGCAATTATCTCATTGAATGCAGGCGCGCCGCGTAGAGCATGTAGTTAATTGACAGGAATCACATCAACTTGTCAGGGATAACTGCTAAGATGCTTAATAGACTGGCACTACAGCTATCACGACTAGCAATTCATTGTAATTCTGCTTTATCGATGCAATTGTCCAAGAAGTGATACAGACCTCCTGACCTCAATTATGGATAGCGAATATATGCACATAATAAGTATTTACACGTTCTCACATCAAGAAATAAAATGATACAGTTCAGTAAATGTTTGATTTTCAGATTTTGCGCACAGTTTTTTACTGAGTCATGGGTGGTGCCAAATCGCCAAATTCAGACAGCATTTTCTGAAATTGGCTTCTAAATCTATAATCTATAATCATATACATTAACCAACTACACCTTCAATAATTAAACACAGCACATTCAACCTGTTTCCAAGTTTTAGTTTGTAAGCAAGTCAGGATCAAAAGCATGAGTACACGTCTGATCACAAGCATCACCTTGACAATCAACATCTTTATCTCCGGTGAAGAGATCCCCTGTTTCCATGTTGACACAGCAGCAGTATTGAGTTCCCGGCTTGGAGAACTCGTCAGGATGCACGGCACTTTGGAGCCACATGTAGAGAGTAGTATCGTCCGGGAAACATTCCACAGCGTACTGTACACCGGTATATCCGTACAGGTCCTGACCGGCTGTCGAGCTCTTGCTCCTCTTGACGATCCACTCGTTCACAGCACTGCAATTTCGGGTTATCTCCGCGGGCCAGGCAATACACCGTCCGAATGCCAGTCTGGTGATTACAGCCGCTCCCGTTGTATGAATTTTCAACTTCTTAGCACTAGCAGCGCCTCCTTGAGGTCTGGTGTCAGGACTGGGAACATAGAGCGTTCTAGTCCTCTCGATCGGTTGCCCATTTACACGATGTTCAATTATCTGGCTGCCTTGCTGTAGGGGTTGTCCGTTGTACATCCAGTTCATTAGATGTGCTTGTTGGACTTTGAGAATCACATCGAATATGTCCCCGTCAATACAGTTCTCCTCCAGGTCGCCTTCCTGGTATAATTCTTGTTCTTGTGGGTTTTCGAGGTTGGGGGTGTAGCTTGACCATGTCCCTGCTCCGCAGTCTACTTTTATTGAGTAGATCAGTGAGTTGTCTTGTTTGTAATACCCAGCTGAAAAAAAGCCACAAATCGTTTAGTCATACTTATTATGTCAACTGCAAATGGAAATGAGGCAAATCTTAAACTTTACATACTTATATCATGGACAAGAATAAGCATTTTCGAATGAGTACGGTCAATAATTTTATGCAAGCTATCCTGCAATTGCCAATCTACAGCTTTGAAAACACCTAAAAGCAATCAGATGCCAACAGGTGATCTGTGCGAGTGAAAATAACCTAGCGAGCGCTCTAACCAGTAATTGTAGCATCAGAAGGGTCTCCAACAAACTTCCCGAAGACAGTGTAGGACAGATGCATGTTATATCCGGGGACTGTACGTTCGCCATTCTTGTTCATGGAAAACTCAACGTGTTTGCTCCAATATTTAGATAGCGGCTCTTTATCTAACACGTATGTGTAGTCCTGCAAGGGCAAAGGGGATGTCAAGATGCAGTTGTATACTGTCGCTGTGAGTGTCGGCGCGTTTACAACTTTGTGCAGCACGTGCACCCTCCCGACATTTAATTCTTGTATTTGCAATGAGGGTCTGACAATGCACAACCGACAACTGTGCACTTCAGGGCACGTGGTTCATGTAAAAACACAAAAGCAGTACGTGAAATATATGGAGAACCACTTGATTTTGAGGAACAAGTTCTAGTCGCCTTCTGCGTAATAGTCAAAGACACTTTTTAGCGGCAGAAACTGAGAAACAGGCGAAATGGTTGTTGAATTTTGTTAAACAAGATTTAATTATAATGAAAGTTATACATAGCCAGTGTGAATTATTAACCTGAACGTCATCGAGCTCAAAATCGTCGTAACACAAAAGCGCATGTGAGCCACCAATCAACCCCAATACGACGACAAGAATCATGATCTTAATCACGTGCTACAAGTTATCACTATAACTATAAGTAAACAAACTGTACAACAAGCAATAGGTTCAAGTTGTAAGTACAAGTAGTATCTATCCTGTAACAAGAAGGTCGCTCTCCCTCCTCATACAGCGTTGGCAGTAAAGCAGGACCACTTGGGACAATGTCACGCTCTATAAACTCCACTCCTTCTTTTTATCGGGAGTGCTTCACTTAATTATGTAAACTTTGTATGTTTACTATATAATTAAATGTTTGACATTTAATTGGCTTCATGTAACCTCTGGCAAGCCAAATTGGATTTGATGCTGCGAGAAAATATCGCACAATTTTTAACCAACAAGGTTTTTTTAGATTATACTTGTCCGTTTCACAGTCGGGTTTTACCGTATTGAATCAAGAATAATAAACTAAGCCATACCTACCTGATAACTTCAACTACAAGTGACGTATGAATAGCTTTTAAGTGATATATCTTGCTTTGGAATGATAACCCTTGCTTGAAGTTACACGTAATAACGTAGAGTTAACATTGTTTCAGTTTAGTAGAGGTAACATTGTTTTAGTTTTACTCCGTCACACAGTCTCCTGTTTAACTTATTAACACCTGATTGGAGACAGATACTTGCCACCGAGAGTGAAAAGTTGGAAGCTTTATTGTCGCTTCGGCTTAGGACTCTATACTCAAAGTGTATAGCCACACACTTAGGACAAATACACTCATTGGAGGGTCACAGTACTCAGGTGGAAACGTGACATGTTGGAGGTTCACGTGACCTGAATAGTATTATAAAACACTTAACAGCAGGCTGTAGTAACACTGCATGACACAATGACACATGTAAAGCACTCAATCTTTTGGTCTGCTAACTAAGTATGCAGGACCAATGACATTATGCAGGACCTATAAGTCACAGTTATCCCACCAATAGCGGACAAAGGATATTCAAACTTGCTTGCATCAAAGTTAACTTTTATTTCAAGACAATTAGTACCTTATGTATTTCAACTTTAATTTTATAAATGCTTACATAGAGCATTTATAAAAGGTAATTTTGGGAGGGTTCAAAAATTTTGACAAATGCGAACCTAAAAAACAGTGCTTTATAGCTTCTGATTGGTTGAAATATGTGGCCCCTCCCTAAATATACCTTCTTATTCTTTTTGAGGCTATGAAATGTCTGTACCATGAAATATTATGCTTACTCATGTGAAGAGCAAAGTTAAACAAATCATTTCAATTGAAACATCAATAAAACTACTCATAAACTTATCCTATTATTGAAGCTACAAGTGCCAAAAAATTAATGCATTTTGCTGCAAAACCAAGTTGAAAATTAATGGAATGCGAACAGCGAAATCTAATTCAATTCAACAAACATTAATGTACTCGTGTTTTATCAAGTAAATTAGTTGTTAATGAAAACTGATAAACTTGCAATTAAGCCGTCATAAATTCTGTATAAACTCTGATAGTAGATGACGATTGAAAATAAAAATCTTAAAAATTTCTCAATAATATTTTGTATAAAGCTTATTCAAATGAAAATGAAAACTCCCTTCCACACACCCCAATGAGGAAACACCTTTATTTCAATGTTTATTTCAATCATTTCTCCAAAACAAAATTCATTTGTGGAAGAAAAAGGAGCAATCATGAAAATACTTTAGTAAAGAATTGTTATCAACATTGGCTGAAGTGAAAGAAACTCTGACGGAAAATCGTGAATTATTCAATAACATATTGTACATACGACGAATTTTAAATTTGTTTATATATACGAAAAAATTCCTCCTGAAACTTAAAGTAAACATAGTAAACATAAAAAGTTATCCTAATCCACTTAAAGGCCTTTCATCCACCCCTCAAATTCAAACTCAAAATTCAAATCCCACACGCAACTCTAACTTTATGCGTGGACCCAAGACAACGCTTCACCGTGAGGGTTTGTGCCCTGGTTGCAAAGCCTGGCTGGAGATAGTGGAGGACCTTTTAAGCAATGGAGGGTTTATGACTAACTTTTTCATACAATATCCGAGGGTCAGCTTTGCCATTGTTTAATTGCAGTTACTGCAATGCAGTATTAAGTAGAGATCAATTTTAAATTAAAAACCTATTTTAACAAATCCAAAAGGAAACTTGTTTCCATAAAACATGCCAGCCATATTGCTGCTGTTTAGGGCACTGTGTCTTTACAATTTTCCAACCACAAAACATTGTTAAGTTTTGATAGAACACCTACAAGCTTTCGGTTTTACACATACATCAATTGAAACATAATTTGTTATCTACATGCTAAATCAACACTTTGCTAGAATAAGCTTTCTCGAAGCCAACTTCCCTCTAAAATACAGCTGATAGTTCTAGAATTGCTTCATTTAAGATCTTCCTCAACTTCTGTACAACTGCAAAAACATTGTGCTTATTTCCACAATTCCACAGACATATGAGGCCACATTCCAAAGCATCGTTCACTTCAAGATTTTAAAATCACGGCATGAAATGTTCTAATCTTAGATCTAAATAAACAGTATAAACATAAACATTTATTAAGTCTTGTGATCAACCAGCTCGAGCCAGCTAAACTATTTAAAATAAATACAAATCTATCGCGACGCAAGTTGACCAGTAGGATAATATCACTGTTTTTAGTTTTATAATTCCAGGAAAGCAGTCTTCAGCAAACAATAAAAACACACGAAAAGAGTGCGGGTGAAGAGATGATTCCTCTATTTTTAGTTCCTCATCCTACCATTTAATTGTCGATTCCTTGACAATTTTTCTTGCTCAGTATACGTCAGGATTTGATGAAAGTGTTGCTTTTTCTAGAACTTGTAGCCACCTGTAAAATGGGATAAAGAGACGTTGCCTCATGGGAAATTAAAAACTATGGAAATCCAATGAAAAAATGTTTTGAAAGCATATCAATAATAGGTTATATCTATAGCATATCTATAATAGGTGATAAAGCACATCTGTAATAGGTTAATGCAAAGTATCAACAAATCGCACAAATCACTTGTACACCCTGACCAACCTCTTGAGCGAGTAGGCTGTTTCGCAAGCTACAATGATGGAGAAAGTCTTGCTGGAGATCTTGAAGGCGTAGTTAGCTGACACATGATCAGAGTATTTGGTATCGGCTACCTGGTCGGTTTTGGAATTAGGAGTTAAGTTACAAGAACACAATTGAGTTCACAGGAATTAATAGTTTCGTTATAAGAACACAATGATTTTTTATTGTGATCTGGGAGGGTTGGAAACTACAAGAAATCCTTGAAAATATATCTTTACTTTACCTGAAGATGAAGCATATCAAGAGTTCCGAGAGGTTTAACATCATCATCAGTCTCGTAGAAGAAGAGTTTAGAGAAGATCAGTTCAAGCCATCTTCTTCTCCATTGCGTTCGGTTTTGAGATCTCACGTACACGTAGCCTGACAGCTGGGAGACACGGGGGTTAGTTTGTGGTCGTCGACAAAAATGTCTTATTCATTGTACTTATTTGATTGTATTCAAATGTTGGAGAAATGCTAAAACTTCTACAGCTCAGATCTATGAGGTTTGCACGTGGACATTTCTCTGAGACTAACCTGCTCCATAGAGAGCATGTCATCTCCACCGTAACTTATTAGAGGGGGTTGTACTGTGTACTGTGTTAGTTCCATGTCTCTGTGTCTGAAGGGAGTAGAATTTTAACACTAACGTGTAACAGCACGTGTAACACTAACGCGTTTAACAGCACGTGTAACATGTAACACTTTCACAGCACGTGTAACAACAACGTGTAATTTTAGATTTTAGTTAATGCGTCATGCGAATTTTTAATCTTCGATTCGAACGAATTTTCGGTGTTTATCAACAGTAGAGAAAGGCATTTCTGGGGAAAGGTCACAACTTTTTAAAATCATGTGACAGCGTTTGACAATGAAGAAGTAAGATAAGGCCAATCAATATTGAGCGACGTTACCCCTCCACAAAATAACTTTCCCTACAAATATGCCGAAATCTCAGCTGAAGACAAAAAGTTCCCACCTGACGTCTCCCCGAGAGTAACAACTCTCACAGACCCTCTGCATCTCCGCGTGTCCGGGTAACGCTAACTTCCACGAGCTGCAACGAGTACACAACACCTGAAGTGACGGTTTTAGACTTCATGTCGGCATCCGGTGCCGGGTATTTTCAGCCTTCTATTTTCGTGCAAATTCTATGTTTTGTTATAGCTATATGTTTAGTTATAGTTTTCAGGTGTTGCATTTGACTTCGTTTGTATTGAGTAATGATGCTTTGAAAATCGAACTTTCGTGCATCATCATTACGGTAGACTTATCAAATCTACAACAAATATAATACATGTCATTGGAAATATTCACCCAACACAGCTCACTACACAGACCTTGTTGCAGAGTTTGCAGGTTCGTTGCCGCTTGTCCCTACCGAGAGTTATCCCACATACCATACATAGTTCCTGAACAGCGTCCTCACCTCCGGGGCTGTTTGTCAATGTCTGGGGGAGAGAGACTTAGTTATAGTGTCTGTTAATGTCTGGGGGAGAGAGACTTAGTCAGTGTCTGTTAATTCTTCGAAAACTTTTACAAACTCGTCCACTTTGTACTTAGGTACATCACCAGTACTTGCCAGCTATTAACTGGCAAATAAGCAAATTAACGACAACTATCCGGCAATTAACCGGCTTAAACCAGCTGCTAACCTGTAATTAACTAGAAATAACCGGTTTCTTACCGCCTAATAAATAACTAGCCGAATATATAGATTATTATAGGAAAACTCACCGGTAAAAACTCAGGTTTTCTCCGTTTCCGGTAGATACTGGTAGTGAACTTCAGGTCGTGCACCCACTTCTCGCTGTCATGGGGATCTTCCACGTGGAATTCTAGCGTTACTCCAGTATCCAGTAGGGTTACTAAGAAACCAAACAGATTCTCTTCTCGACTCTCTTCTACCTGGAGAGGGAACGAGTAAAGTTTCAAATATATGACTCCTGAGTCCTGAGTCCTGGGTGATGTTTCTTGTTTTAAACATTTATTTTTTCTGTTCAGGACGTCCTATATTACCAAATAAAAGGACTACTGTTGCTACCATGATTCCCAGAATCCCAAACAACCTCTCCCTATTTTACGATCATTCAGGCTCCTCCAATCAGCTATTTCTACCATACTAGATACCAATATTGCGCAGCTGCTCCGTGAAATTACCAACATTTACAAAAGGAGTTTAGCAATGGTAGTTGTAATGGTAGTTCATACGGTAATTTCACACAGTCCCTTCTTAGTTCTAAGAATTAGAGGACGAATTTTAGAACATTATCCTGATACCGGAATGAAAAAATGAGAAGCCAGAAAATTTCAGAATTAAGACCAAATTTCAATCCTATCATCGGGTTATATCGATCAATGAAAACCAGGTTCTCCAGAGTCCAGGGCGTAGTAATGTTACCACGCTGAATTTTTACGTCTCGAGAAAATTCCGAGTTTTTAAGTAATTACAGCTCAGGGAGCCGAGTTTCTCTCCATAATCACCAACAGTTGAAAATTAGCGCCCCAGGTGAGAATTAGAAGGTTATGGTGGGGACCATGTCTGTTATACACACATAAATATCGGGATACAAGAGGTATTGTACAGAGAGATATTTAACTGAGCCCATAGGAGTCAGTTTCTACTTTAGTGGTATATTATATTATGTTTTCGTCAGGTCAAGAGATCATCGTTTTTCAGTATGTTACAACGCCATCTGACTAAATCAACCGTTCAGATTGGTCTATATTAGCGAGATCTACATTTCGGTAAAGTTCGTAAGTGAGACTCACCTCAATGTCCTTGACATGGTACATTCCCAGTACAAAGAGCTGCTTGTCTTTGTCTCGTCTACAACAAAGCAGGCAGTCCGAGAGGAGGATGAGAGTTCTAGTTACTGATCTTCCCGGGGTCACGTGTCTTACCATCCCTCGTCTCAGAAACACTCGACCTGATTGAAATATAGGATTATCGGATTGTAGGGTTGAGTAACATAGGGTTAGGGATTGTAGGATAATACATTAATATATAGGGTAATACCATCATTACCATGTTATCATTCTCCTGTACTGGATTATAGGATAGCAAGGCTTCGTCTATTGACGTCAATTGTAATACTTGCAAGAGTTTTATAAAGTGATCAGGTGACAGGTTTGAGAGGGAAAGACAACTAGCGACAAGCTTATACTGTAGACTTAAAGGGAACTAGTAAAACACAGAACAGGTAAGCACACAGTATAAACCCAGCACGGAACATGAAAAAACGCAGTACAAACCCAGAACGGGGATCTCCTTTATCCCTAACAGTTCTGTTTCTAGACTCTGCAGGACGGTAAAGTTCATTATTTTAGGTAGTTCCTGTGTGAGGGGCGGGGTACTGGCGTTCAGCTCGTGAAATACCTCTGAAATACGGCGAAAATTAGTTGAACAATAACTATTGTAGTTCATAGGGGTTTATGTTGTATTTTATTCTAAAAAACATGGTTACACACAAGGCATATCTCCAGCTGTCGTTCACATAATCACATATCATTTATATGGGTCGCTGGAGTAAAATTCACGCCTGTTTCAATGTTACTGTAATGAGTATGTAAAAACCCCAATATGTAAAAAGGGGCACCCATGTCCCCAGTATATGAACGTCCCCAAATACATGAACAGCGAAGGTTTAGCTTGTACGAACAAAGAAATAATAACATAGCCCAGTAAAGGTTCAAGAAGAAATCAAACAAAGTTGTGGTGAAAGGTTAGCTCATATCAAGCTAACCTTAGCCAAGATTTGCAGCAAGAGGCGAGCTAAGTTAGCATGGATAGCTCTTCAACGATGAACAACATAATAATGAACTAATTAGTTTTCTAATTACCAATCAGTAATTAGGAAATGTGATAATATTTTTCAATATTTTGTTATACTAATATTGCGAAACATTCATATTCCTTTTTTTGCTGTTAAACGGACAACTGTCAAGGATAGTAAATCGAAATTATATTTGGTACACTTTATCATGCGATTTGAAGAGTAGTTGCCTCCATAAAGTTCAGGGACAATAAAGAATACTATGCTTTTGGACGAGCCTCTCACAATTTCACACAAGCAACTTAGTCCATTGCAGGGTATAACATCAACAGTCATCAGGCAATCGTGCAAAATGCACGTGCAATAAGTGTGCATATGCACGTGCAATTGAGGTATATATGCACAGTCTGCCAACTGAACTGGCCCGTCCATCCTCTTCCACTTACCCTGCAACATCGGGCAATATGTTTGGGGATTTTCGCAAGCTGAAGAATTTACGATGTAGTAAGAAGGTCACAACAATAAACAAGCTCAAAAAGTTGTAGCCTGATGAATTCGCCTTTATACAAAATTTGTAATATTCTAGGAATGGTCTTGAACTGCTTATTCCCTAAGATATTTCAAGATACATAATAAGTTTGGAACCGGTAATAACCAAGTCCGCACCATTGTTGTTCAGTTTGGAACCAGAAATGGATAAATACAAGATTTTCCTTTCATTATAATATTTTCTACTTTCCACCATTTGCGATCAATAGTAACAACAGCAACCTTGTTAGATCAAGAATCAAGATCTCGCTCTCAGAAGTTCTAGATCAATTAAAGTGATACGAAAACTATGAAGTTACCGCGGTACCAGTAATTAGAGTGAAATAAAAAATGGCAACAGTTTTATTGGTACGATTATCCTGTAATACTCCGACCCAGACAATTTCCAAGGATATTTGGGTCATCAATATTTGTCAAGTGTACCAAATTTCGAAATAATTAACACTTATATTGAGCAGTTCTTGTATCAGTCTTTGTTTTCTAGAAAAGTATTGCTCCGCTGCACGCTAGGCAATTACCACTTCTTTTTTGCTGGAAATAGAGACATGACGAAGCAAGTGGAGCTGTAAAATGGGCAGGCGGTGCAGACAAAATTTAGATACCTAGTTCATTCCTCGGTTGTCTGTGGTTATTAACGCAAATTTCAAGTAAATTCTGTTTTCCAGAATTGTTCCTATTGCTGCGTAATTCTTTTTTTCATTGTTTTGAGTAGCTACAGTTATCGGCACCTTTCAGGTTGCAATTCTGACTTGTACTCATGCCTATGTTTTGTCGCTTTTGTTAAGTGTTCTTCCAGGTTCAAGACAATTTAAGTAATACAAATAAGTGTTACGCCTCTGAAAGTATTGAGTAAAATTCATGAATGTTTAAAAAGTTAAAAAGCTTAACTCTGTTAACCTATTTTTGAAAAAGAACAAATAATATTATCATTATATTATAATATTATTAGTATTCATGAATGTAGGTTTAATTTGGATGGGAGGGTGGGGAGGATGGGGAGGATGGGGGGTTAAGTTGACCATGATTTATTGGTGTGTCAATAAGGTCAGAAATTCTGACAATGACCATGATCGAAAATGTTTAAACTACCGTGGTCAAATTGTGGCTACAACATTTTTTTAAATGTCATAACCATTATACGGGAAATTTAGGTCAGTGCTTAGTGCCTTACCTCACCCATATAGGCTTAAAAGAAGGTATAATTTACATTGTAACTATCAAAAATCCATACACAGGAGTATATAATTTACAAAATACAAAGAGTAGATACACAACCATAATTAGACACAGGCCCAATGTACAAAAAATACATGTGCACAAGTACACTTCAGAAAATAACAATAATCAAGATACACAGTACACATGAAATGTACAGGGTTAACTAACCGTTAAAATCAGGGTAGCTGGGATCGTTCTCTCCGATGCAGCCAATAAGCCGGTCTACCAACTCTTGATACTGCTTCATTCTCAGTACGGGATACAGAAGTAAGTTGGGTATACTTACTATACTGCTCGATCTACCTGTAAGGTATTGGGTCTTAGTGCGCTATGTAATTACTAGTGCGCTATGTAATTACTAGTGCGCTATGTAATTACTAGTGCGCTATGTAATTACTAGTGCGCTAAGTAATTACTGCACATAAAGTAAGACGTGATAATATAGTTGTTCTTTCGGCGAGAAGCTGTACTATACTTGAGTAGAACTTCTTACTTTTTCGTAGATAGTTTGTATACTTCGAAAACTGTGGATGCATTTATTCAACAAATTTTTTTGACAGTTTTAACGCTACCAAGTTCCAAACAAAAGCGACGAAAACAATTGTCTGCAAATATTTAAACACGCTCAATATCCTTAATAAATTTCTAACAAAGTAACTTCTTTTCTGTGTTCAGGGTACTTAAACAACAGAACAAAACTTAAGTAATAAAAATAAAATTTAACATTGCAAGGTTAATATACAGACAGAGGCTCATACATTTGAACGTTTTTACTATAATAATTTTGTCCAAAAACAGAGAGTTTTCTCACTTCTGTCCTTGTTCAATAACTGTTCCATTTTAGTTTAGGGTTAGGGGCAAATACATTTGAATGTTAAAATGTTAACTTTATCGTTAGAATTTTATATAGCATAGCCACGTATACTATGCTATAACCGCAGTAAAAATATATAGTAGTTTATATAGTAGATAGCAGTCAGTAGATACTAGATATAGTTGTTTGTATAGTTGTCAGTAGATACTAGATATAGAAGTTTTTATAGTATATTGTAGTCAGTAGCTTAGGAACTAGAGATAGTTGTTTGTATAGTATATAGTAGATACTACATATAGTTGTTTGTATAGTATATAGTAGATACTAGATACAGTAGTTTATATAGTAGATGGCAGTACTCAGCAGATACTCGATATAGTAGTTTGTACAGTACTCAGTAGATACTAGACATAGTTGTTTGTATAGTAGACAGTAGATACTAGATATAGTAGTTTGTACAGTACTCAGCAGATACTAGATATAGTAGTTTGTACAGTATATAGTAGTCAGCTTAGATACTAGATATAGTAGTTTGTACAGTATATAGTAGACAGTGGCTTCAAGATACCAGTACCACGTTACTTACCCTCAAACATGATGACATGTTTGGAGAAAACAGCCTCCCCTTGCAAGCACGTGTTAAATCGCTCCATCGTCAGGTTGTAGTCGTTAATATAATCCGTGTAAAGCTGTGAGAGATACCTTCGTGTTAATCTAGCAAACTCACTTAAACTCTATTAAACTCACTAAAACGAGTCATTTAAACTCACTTAACCTCACTTAAACTTACTTCATTTTACTTCTACGAATGAACAATCTACACTTAAGAACAATCTAAGAATCTCAGCATCAATAAATTCTCTCATTGCAGCAGACAGTTTTCCATAGATTCGTAACTTTGCCCAACGGTGTTGATAGTCTCAAATGCAAATCTCTGCTTGATTGGATAACTGTAGAGTTTAAACGACTTTAAATTTCTTAAATCTCACCGCATATTTAAGAAGCTGTCAACTAACAACTTAAAAACTTAAAACTCCGACAACTTACGGTGAAAAGACAGAGATTTCGAGCGAGGACATCCGAAATATTGAGAGTTCTAGTTTCGTTGGTCCAGGCGACTAGTCGGTCCTCCAACTGTCTTAGAAACTTCTGGTGCATTTCGTAGAGGTTGCTTAGCAGCAACATCTGCGCGTTGTTAAATGGTCCTGGTGGGAAAGTTACTAGTTATTGGTCGACCAGAAATCAGTGACTAATCTTTCAGTTAACACACCTTTAACTCTAGATTCAAGGCTTTGCTAATTCGTCAGCTTATTCATCTAGTGACAGCTTACTGCCTAGTTGATCATATAGTAATATCTATGTTTATCCTTAAATGTAAGTTTAGTTAATCCTATAATGCCAGCTCAGTTGATCCTTTAACGACAGATTAGTTGATCCTTTAATGCCAGTCTTTGCCAGTTTAGTTGATCCTATAATCACAGCTTAGTTGATCCTTTAATGCCAGCTTAATTAATCCTGATCCTATAATCACAGCTTAGTTGATCCTTTAATGCCAGCTTAGTTGATCCTTTAATGCCAGCTTAGTTGATCCTTTAATGAAACCTTAATAACTTTGTTAGTCCTTCAGACCGTGTCTACCTTTGCTCTAGTGATTACAGAGCGGTCCCTAATAAGTTATTTATAGCGGACTTTTCTCCCATTATTCTCTAGCTGCAGTGGTAAGTAGCGACATAAGCGTTCACGTGGCGTGCAGCACGTGCAACCTTTACCCTAACTACACCAATACTGATCTCAATGTGCTATAGTTGGGCCCTGTCCATGGTATCATGTCGCTTAGTACAGCCAATTCAGTAGAAAGTAATAGTCAGGAGTCTCGTTTTAAGAGGCAGTAAGCGTGAACTTTACTTTTGTTAAACGTACCCTCGCTTACAACCACGTGTAATGCTATGCTAGTATGTCATGTAGAGAGTTGGACTATCATGATCATGACAAGAAAGTCAATCATTGGGCAAACAGTTGAATTGTAGTTCCTTAGAAAGTCTACAAATTTATCATTTAAGTTGTAACACAGAAAAACTTCCAAAATAATGTTATGACCACGACGTCCCAACTCCGTGCCTTATAGACCGTGAGATAGTGTTTTATCATAGACCGTGGCACTGGTAAAGCCAGGTGTGACAGGAAGACACGCTCTGATCACCGTACCTAGCCTCACCAGTCTGTACTAATATGCTGCGCGTTACCCACTCTGCACGTGCAGTAATCTCACAGAGGTTCAGCTATTGAGTTTGTTTATTTCATGGATATTAAGGGGCTGTGAAGCGGTAAGTGTTACTTGATTTTTAAGTGCCGGACGTGGTTCGTGGCACAGGTGCTTATTATGGCTCAACTGACCGTTAAAATGATCGTAGAGATCTTGCAGTTTTCCATGAAAATGCATATCCACCGTACTGTTTTATAAAGTTTAGTTTATAAACAATATCAGAAGTCAAGCACGCACTTTAATTAAAAAAGAATCTGCGTACCATTAGGAATTGTTATTTCCCTAAGAAAAGTGTTGAGAACCCCCAGTATCTTGACGTATGTCTTTTCTGTGTACACGAACTCTTGAGAGACGGCGTGGAGTCGACTGTAGCCTGCCTTCCTGTACGATGTTGTTGTTAAGGATGGTAAAGTGTTTACTATATTCAATAGTTAGAGAGTAATATTCAATTTACTGTAATATTTACTTTACTGTCAAGTCTTATATTAATGTACAGTTTTAGCTAGGTATATCAATTCTATTGTTCTTTTTCCCTATCACATCAAAAAGTTCCTGATCACAAAGTCCTATACGAATGAAATGCCGAATTTAACTTTCATTGTCTCTTTCAAACGATAAAGCAGACGCAATATTTAAATCCATTTGTGTTTATTTCCTAGAGTTGACGATTAAGTGTTGAAGTCCACATCACACGAAGTCTTATCGAAGTTATAACCAGATGTTCTAACTTCTAAATTCTTCAAATTTCGATGTGTCAAATTTACTACTTGATGGTTGAGTCTTTCGTCGTCAGTAAAGTTCGATATTTCACACAAGAAACAATTCATATTTTATCTTTATTTCTGTCTTATCCTTCGGCTCCTAACTCTTAGGGTATTTGATCAAATATTACTTACGAATAACGAGAGAGATAGTTAGCGAAGCCCGTATCAGGCATGCTTTTTCCCACGTCCAATATCAAGTCCAGCGGTATCGTGATAGGAGTCTCGTTGTCGAAATCCACCGTCTCGCTAGCTAGAGAGCCCCGGCTAGACGTCCTTGAGGGCATGCCTGTGGAGACGCACTAGTTAGGAAGGCCTAAGCAAGTTATAGTCGGATCAGCTTAGAGAGGTACATCCTTTTTATAGAAAACTCTTTCTGTAAAAAGTATATAGCGCAGTAAGTACTGTTACGTAGGTGAAGGCGTGAGAATGTGGGCAGTGGGGGTACTAGGTTTTCAATGTGGCGATTTTAATTTACATAGTGCGTTTCGAATAACTGAAGCGGAAATTGTAAATTATATTGTCGTTAGAATTAAAGTAACTGTCCTACATTGTGAAGTGTTCCTGAAAGTTTACAAGTGTCTATTGTATTTATTTGTATAAAATACAAAATACTTATATTTGTACTTGAGATTTTAAGTATAAAACTATTGTAAATTATGTTGGTAAGACGAATATTTCTCTTGTTCAGGAAAAGGACATTCCTCAGTACCCGCAAGGTTTGTAGTGAATGACCGTTAAATTGAAATGTCTTTAAATTAACAGAAGCAAGGTAGCAGTGTTACCGTCCTAAATAGCCTACTTTATGGTGTTTTCTGTCGCCAGATGTTTCTACAATAAGACTCTAATCGATTTTTTTGGTGTTTTCGTGTCAAATATTAGGGCGGAATTACATTGTTTCGTGTCCAATATTAGGGCGGAATTACATTGTTTCGGGGTAATCGCTACAGCTGGCGACACGGCTGCTCCTGTTTTCAATTAAACATCAACTTGATTAAGAAACATGAGCTTGTGACTTGCGGCATGAAGTATGAAGTTTCGTATAATTTTACTTCTCCTTTACTCTTTCTATAACAAGGAATGTGGAGCGGTTAAGAAGGCTGCATTCTGCCCTTTCTGTTGCAACAGTTATATTTTCTTAAACACCCAATTTTGTTAGTGATTTGAGTGTTTTTATTCATTGTGGTTCCGGCTTCAATAAATTCCGTAATTATTAAATTTAGATAATTCCTTCGAACTTCTTACGCATAATAGGATTATTTCTTTGACACTAATAGTCATTGAAAATGTGCGAAAATTGCTGGAATGACATACTTTGAAAGTATGAAATATCTGATAACCGATTCCCAACAATGCACAGGAATATACTAGAATACAAATTCCTGACAACGCACACAATGTGATAATAGAGAAAGCATCTGCGAGGAGATGCTAACACCTTACTCCCTAGGGACAAAGTTGCCATAGCAACATACACTATCAGTGACGGTTATATTTTTGTTTGTGGCCTGCACTTGGTTCCCTCATTGGAAGTTCAATTATAATACTCTGAAGCTCCTATACATAGCTTATAGATAAGTGATCAGATGCTCATGTTTAACGTAAATAGACAGTGGTTATTTAAAGCCTCGCAATTGAATTACGTTAGAACCACAAGAGTATGAATGATTTGAGAGGCGGCAATTTATCCACACCTGCGGGCTGCGTTGTAGGTACAGGGCTCTCATTTTTTAGGTTATCAGATATCTTAGGTAGTTTCGCAACATTTCGAATTTGTTGTTTCAAATTCAAGTTTCAAGAATAATTGCTCCGCTAATTGTACTTCTGATGCTAAACAGTTAACTGTATTCTCTTTTGTTCCAGACGTTATTATAGCATAAAATAAATTACTGCATTGATGTCAACGGTATAAATTTGATGTTTGGCCACATCTTCATAGCTTAGCTCAAAATTCGTTTACATTCATTCATTCATTCATTCATTTAAAAATATAATTTTGTTGTAGAAGCTTGTATATCAAGCCCTCAACAAAGCCGCTTAGGGTGACCGACAACTTCACCACAAAATTGGAAGATTTCACACACTTAACAGGGACCCAATAAAGTTGACAGGCCACCAGATCTGATGAACTTCTGAAAGGTAAACTTCACCACAAGATCTGATGGCCATCTTAAACGACAACATCACCTTATAGCACCACAAGTTGCCTACCTAACTCTAACTAACTCTAACAACACCCAAACAGACATGGCAGAGCCCCCAACCCAGCTACCAGGCCACCCTGCAACACCTCCACTAGACTTCAGCTGGAATAAAGGGGGAGATGTCTTTCTGGGGCTGGTACTGACACTGTGTACCCTGCTTGGTACACCCGCCAATGTCATGGCAATCAGGTTAGTCTCCGGAATAAATATCTTATCTTGATATGTCTTTCCCACGTGAATACAGCATGAAAAGTGCTAATAAATAAATAATTCGGGCAAGACAACACTGCTTTCCCACGGAATCGTTGCAGTTTCTCTGTTCCCAATACTATACTCCTATCTAGGTTCTTCCTGAAGCACTACAAAACCAGTTCCAGCAGATCTAACAAACAGTTCTTCAACGGTGTGTACGTTTTGATCACTCTGAACGATCTTCTTGTCAGTCTGACTCTATTCCCCGTGTTTGTGTCTCTCTTTCTTGACCGAGACAAGGTATGTCAATATTGCTGGTACAGAATTTACAGAATGTCGGATTTCTAAGATACTCAGTTCTAGCTATAATGTTAAGAAACAGCGCTTGCTGAATTTCATGAAATATAACAAAGAGAAAAAGTAAGAATTCATTGCTGTTAAAATTCCAATCCTGAACGTTACCTCAGGTACTGTTCAGCCACTCCTGGTTTTGTGGGTCGTGGGCGGTACTCTGGGAGATCATCCCCTTCTACTCCGTCTACCTGGTGGGGTTCCTCAGCTTCACCCGTCTAACCACCCTGCTGAACCCCAACACTACCCTCCCTCTATACACCATCCCCCTCTCGACCGTCCTGTACATTGTTGTGCTAGCCGGATGTAAGGGAGGAGCTGTAGCTCTCCACTACCTCCAACATTCCTCCTCCTCGTGTTGTCACACACCTCACAAAGTTTTCAACTTCAACACCCACTCTATGTACTGCTTTATCTTCACACGAGGGTTTGATGATAACGATTCCTGGTTCATGTACTCTATTTCTTCCACCGTGTTGATGGCAGGACCGATACCTCTGATCCTTACCAGCTGCCTGGTGTCCCTCTACAAGATCAGACAAGCCACCCTCCGCTCTAAATCACTTTCGTCAAGCGTGGAGATGCAGCGACAAGCCAGCATCACCATAGTTATCGTAACTCTAGTCTACCTAGTCTACAACATTCCCGTCTTCCTGAACTACATCGCCTACACCTTCGCGTCCTTCCACACCGACCTGGAGTACAGAGACATGTACGGGTCCTCACCTGCTCTCTACTACTACGCCTGGGTCACCAGCTACGTGGTGTGTGTAGCACTTAACGCCCTGACAAACCCCGTCGTCTACTTCCTCAGAATGTCGGCATATCGGAGGTTTGTCTTGTCTGAAGTTGGGGTGAAGCTCATGTCTGGAGAGGAGACTCAGTCCAACAGTGGGTATTCTTCGACAAAGAAGGAGCCGCTTAATTTGAATAAGGTGATTAACACGGCCGTGCGAGGTCAGAGACTTTGAAGAGTCACGGTTATGCCAAGATAAGAATAAAGGTCGTCCATGATCTGGAAAAACGATTTGTGATGAGCGTCGCAAGTTCAAAGTTTAAGGGGTCACGTGATCATTCTCGGCTCCGAAACTATCAAATTCGGAAACCTCGTCAAATTTTATGTCAAAATACTGGTCTAAGTTTTCTTCTAGCTCAAAGTTGGAAATTTGAACTTTTAGGTCCTTTAAGGTCTTTAAAGGCCCTTAAAGGCCGTCAGATCAACATTTCACATATAGCCTAAGCCACAGTACCCACTAAAATCTACAATACCTGAAATTTTCATGACTCTATCTCTTTCCGTTTGGACTCCAAATCGTCCCCCGATTTGGAGACTTTTTTGGGCCTTTTTAAGCCCTTTAGAGGGTCGTACACCACACTTCATGTTGTCATACCAGGGGTGGCAACATTTTTTCATCTGTATTGAGTAAAAAGGCCGAGAAAGATATGTCTTCTAGTCATTTATTTTAGTACACGGCTATCGGTCTATTTTCTGAATCGTGGTTTAGTTCGGCTGACTAAAGTATCTCGACCCAAAACTGTTTCAGTTCTGACTTATTGTCTTATGTCTGTATGTAATTAAGAAATTGGTCGTTGCTTTAATAGAGCATTCAGTATGTATGTCGATAACGGCAATTGATTAACGGCAATTGTACTTTTGTTTTATATTATATTTTTTGTTTTATGAGACATGCAGTCGGCTTTGGCAAGACTTTTCAAAGAATAAATGGATTCTGTCTATTTAATATCGTGTTTGCTTTAGACATTGTCTTTTGAAGCGCTATTGATTAAGTATACTTATGACAAAGAATTCACTCACAATTTTGTATTAATGAGCTTGATTTTGGCACAGGCTTTAGATGGTACGCAAAATGCAATTTAGTTTTGCGTCGTATTTTTTGAACTTTCTCTTATTGTCTTTAGTTTGATAACTCGATTTAAGTTTTAGTATCGTACAGTCTTTTTGACAATTGAAAAGGCTTAGAATTGAGACAAGTTCAAGCATGCAATACTGTGAAAATCATTACTACTCAGCGTTCTGAGTGCGATTCCAGAATTTTCACTGCTCTACCCTCTACAGGTCCGATTAAGGGGTTGAATCATTTCTGTTGAAATGTTTGTCTTAAAGGTCTAAAAAGTTCAATCTGGATTGAAAGTTGGTGTTCAATTGTTCAAGAATAACGAATCGTAATTGGGAACGGTAATGGAAATTGTTAGGAACACGGTATAACACAAATGGATGCAAATATTTCGACCAAGTTTCGTCGGAATGTTTTTGTCTACAGTTTCTCATTGGTATAACTCTAGGCGTTTCACAACCCCAGGTGTAAACAATATTGATAATAAGTTGTATGAGTCAAAAGTTGACACGTTTTAGTTTTAAATTCATGTGACAGTTCAGTCACGGTTTGTATTAATTCCCTCCCTCCCAAAAGTTGGTGGTTGCATAAGTCTTCAGTATTGAATGATAACATAAAATTATTGGTGTCTAGGGAAATAGGTTTTGAGCAAAAGGAGGGATAAGACCGCTAATTATACTGCCTGAATAATGACACGTCTTTTAGTTTTGTTGCTGGTATGTCTCTTGACTGCGTCCAGTCGGTACATATTATCAAGTTACATAACGAGTAAGTGTGAAGTAACATGATTTACGCCTCGAGCGTAGCGAGTGGCATAAATCTCATTATTCACCGAAGCCGAAGGCTGAGTTGAATAATGAAGTACTGGTAAGATAAAATTAATAAATGTTTTCTCCATGTATTTTGTTTACGTCTTTAAGTTAATGTAAGTAAATTATGTTGCAGCAATATCATTATCAAAATCTGGGAAATAGATAAAAGGTTGGAATAATTGTTAAAACTTAAAAGTAAAATTTTGAATAGATAAGATTAATTTAAATAGATAAGATTAATTTAGAAATTTTAAATTTCCGAATAGACTACTATTCTGTTAGTGGGTAGGGCTTTGCAAGCATTTTTAGGTCTTTAAGACGAAGTCATTATGGTGCATACTTGTCTAATATTGCACTTACGTCGTTCGGCAATACTTGTAGTTACATGTTGTATGAGCGTTTGAGATCGTATGTCATTGCCTCGTATGTAGTTGTAGTTTGGTGTGGTTACTGTGGCTTGGTAGAACTGGAGCTTCCAGTTTCAAAGAAGTTAATGTCTATATATGGTACATTTGTGCATTTTGGGATTGTTCTGTATTTGGGTCTTTTTGTCTTGATTTAGCAAGCTTCGTTTATTGTCATTGACTAAAAGCTTAGACCGTTTGATGAATAGTGATTTGAATTAAGGTCATTTTCAGTGTCGTACTGAAATCTTTTGGCATTCCCGGCTTTGTTTTAGGAGCATGAAGAATAACCACCGTTATTTCTACGTCACTATTGGACGCATTAATTAAGTGAAATTGGGCATTTGGTCAAATTTGGCATTGCGGCATTATATTGGGCATTTTGTCGTGATGAACTGATTTGTAAAAAAATCTGCCGTTTCATCGTCTACATGACGTATTTAAAGAACTTGTCGTTACTTTGCCAAGGAAATTTCCATGACCGATGAATAGTGAAACAAGTTTAAGTATATTACTTGACGTATTTTTTGACTTTTTAACATGATAAAGTCTTCAGTATTACTGTCAGTGTTTAGGCTTCGACCCATTTATTGACTAGTGTGGTCTGACAAAAAATTTTTAGCTTTCACGACCGTGTGGTATAAATTTTAGTTCAGTATTTGAGAAGTCATTTTGTCCATAGGTAATTCAGTCTATAGTATTGAATGGTCTGCCAGTCCTATCCTGAGATGATATGGACTGTTAGTTGTATGGAAAGAACCTTTCTGTCCATGGTCATTTTACCCATTTTGGTATATGACCTTTTCAGTCTCTTGGATTTCGTCTGGAGAGCTGTTTGACAATTCTGAAGAAATTATGCTGATTTCGTTTAATCGTTTTAGAACCTTGTGGTGTATATGGTGTAATGAATTTTCTTGCTACTAAGAGCAAAATGTGTCTTTCAGAATGCTTTGGTATCGGCCTGTGGTAATCATCATAACGTCCACATTAATAGCGACAATTGGATTAATCGTTCAATTTTGCACTTGAGATTATAATCTCCCGTCATTTAAGTCTTGGACAATTACATCAGTAGAAGGTCATGTATTTTGTCCATATTTGCTAGAGTACCGTTTAATTGGGATAATAATTATTGCAGTCACAGTATGTCTGATTTTCTCGCGTGCAGTTGTACTTCGATTTTGTCGTTTTGTATTTTCAATGTCTTGTAATCATTTGACGAAGGTATTTTGCAGGAAATGGAATGATAATAGGATCGTATCATGATTGCGATACACACATGACATTAATGACATGGCGACCTGTATATCGATGAAGATTCAGTCTGATATAGGTGTTCAATGCACCTGGACTGTGACACCATGACCCTGTGGGCAGATGCGGGTTGTATAAGCAGTCTTATCTCATACCCTTGAGATGGCTGTAGAATCGCTGGAATTTTGTCTTAAAGGATTTTCAGAAATTCGAAGTTGAATGCTGAATATTTCAATATGTCGGTGGCAACAAAAAGGGTCTTGTATGCTTGGCATAGGAAATGGATATAAAAGTTGGACGAATGGACGGCTTTGTTTTATGACGAAAGGACGATATGTACCGTTACAGCTACATCAGTTTTAAACTGGATTGATTGTGTATAGACTGAAGAAAGAGAGAAGACAGTCATAATCATATGTATTTGTAGCAAGTGATGGTGTCACCGGGTGTGTTATCTATACATTGTTGAAGTTGGTTTTTGTAGATATCGGGGTAGTCCCCTGGGGTTGTTGTTGTGAAAATGTGAAGTTTTGGTCGAGGTTGAGAGCGGGGATGGTGAGGTCTCGCTCAGAATTAAGGGGGATATCAAGATCTTTCATAAAATCGTCGTTGATAGTTCGTGTGTGCCTTGATTGTCACTCTCTGGAGAGGTGGTCTCTCCAGAGAGAGGGAACCGTATGCTCGTAATCTTTCTGACCCTTTGGCTGCTTCGCCTTGTAGGTAGAAGATGACGTCTGTTATTTGGGTGATATGGTTAAGTGATATGTGCGGGGTACTGGGTATGGCTCCCGTCATTATTCTGAGGGCCAGAGCTTGTACTTTCCTAAGTTTGGTGGTGTTGAGGTTTGTGTGTGTTGCTCGTATCCATATGCTGCAGCAGTAGGATAGGATAGGACGTATGATGGTTTTATACATCCATGAGCACATCCTGCTACACAGACGGATCAAAAACCGATGAAGGTTGTGGAGCAGGCTACATTATCACAACTGATAACAACAACACAATTATCCACGAAGAATCACACAGGCTCCCGAACTGCTGCACAGTTTTCCAAGCTGAACTATCAGCCATCACGGAAGCATGCAACCACCTTACAACACACACCAACAAACATATCATCATA
>JH153375.1:320731-335109 GCA_000226015.1 Mnemiopsis leidyi
TTTCCTAATTTTCACCGGGAACGGGAATCCAAAAAAGGGCCGATTTTAACCGGGAACGGGATTATAACGGGATCCCGGTCGAGCACTGATGACGAATGATGACAGAAGGGGGAGGGGGGGTTAAAAGTACCGAAAATTTGTTGACGTCATATGTGAACGACCCCTAAACAGAAACTTAAAGTGAAACAGAAAGTGGCACTATGTTCTACTCCCATAAACGTATTACAAGTAACACTTGAGTAACAGGTAACAAGAGTGTTTACTTACCGAGTCTTAGAATGGTAGAGGAGGCACCCCTGTGGGGGGAGGGATAACAAGAACCAGTCCCCAAAAACACCAGATCGATAACGGCAACCATGCTCCGTCTTGGGACACAGGGAGCAGTGAAACAGGGAGCAGTGAAACAGCGAGCTAGAGCTGGTCTAGCAACGTGGTTTAGTACTGCTGACAACACTTTAGTTTGGGAGCGTTTTCTTGTGGAAGTACATCCTGTAGTCTGGTTAGATGGTTTAGAACGTTTCTGTGGGGGTTACATATCTCTTATCATCAGCTTGACAATGTGAAGGTGGAAATTAGGTAGGTAGTGAAAACTTGTAGTTAAATGTATGAATGGTGTCTGGTGTGTCTGTTGAAATTATTGTTTAGTTATTTTGTTGGTGTTCACTGTTCACTGTTTAGCTGTTAGTTATTAAGGGTCAGCCACATTTACATTAACACTGTGATAACTTTAGACTAAAGTCTTAAGCGATAACTTTTGTGAGAACTTTTGTGAAAAATTTAGTGATAACTTAACTACTTTAGTGATAACTTTAGTGATAACTCTAATACTTTAGTGATAACTTTATGGATAACTTAACTACTTTAGCTACATTGCACCGTGCACTTCATTTTGCAAAATATATTACACAGTTATTGATGAATTTTTCAAGGGATAAAATGAGATAAACATCTTCAGAAAGCCAGTATAGCAAGATAATCATTGCACCAATAACCAGCTCTTCTTGGTAAGAATCTGCACCATTAGCAGGAGAGTAATCAGTATAAGACAATTGAGATGATGATATGACATACAATAGAGTGAGTCAGTCTGTGAGGATATGAGCGAGAGCTGTGATGCAATTAGCTGATTGAAATACAGTTGAGATAGCTTGGCGATGTCAAATTTAGACCTACTACCCTTACCTACATGACATAGTACACAGCACTCTTCTGTAGGAGCCGTTATCGGGGATGATTCTCGTGAGTTAATTTACTCTAAGTTCGTGCAAACAGTAAATATAATACATGTTTTTAGAGGATTATGAGCGGCGACTTTTTGATGTAGCATTTCATAAGCTATAGTCACAACTCTAGGATATACCTAACTTTAGAATAAAACAATGATTGAGCCGTTTATTCGAGATAATATGTAAAATTATCCACAAATAACCAGAACAATTACTGCTTTACAGTACCGATTTACACTTTAGTAAGCTATAAATATCGACTCGAATATTAATTAATGATAACACTGTACACTGTTTTACAGATAACTACATACCATATCATTCACATACAGAAATTCCGGGGATATTTTATCGATTGAGCCTTGACCTCGGAAACGTAAGAACACTGAGCAATGCTCACTGAGCAATGCTCAGTGAGCATGTGTCATGTGTGTTTCTTATGAAGGGACATACGTCATACATTCTAAATTTTGATGTAGGAATGTTTAGTTATCATATCAGCTACAACCACTTGTCACTGTGATTTTTATTTGTGGTAACGAATAAGCAAGCACGCTGAAATATATAAGTACATACAACAAATTTATATACACGGAACATAAGCAGACATATTATTTTACATCCAACAACGTCCAACACTGAAATTCACCACGCTATTTGTCAATATCGCTGTAACGGTAAATAACAAACATTTGTATCATGCTGCATCGAGTAATTATCAAAATCGTAGGTATCAAAGTGAATTTATGGTTTAGAAATGGAGAAAAACTGCCAAGTTTTTGGGCCTTAATAAAGTAATTTAACTTAATAAAGTAATTTAACTTAAAGTTATTTATCTTAAAGTAATTTAACTTATGGTTTACAATAGGTTATTGAACGTCATAATTCTTGGGAAGGTATCGGAACTTTTACCATCCAATGAGAAGCCAAATTAAATCAATCAAGTCGGGGAAACACTGTCCCGTGATAGAAATGAGTTCCGACTCCTCCCAAAGAATTCTTACGTCAATTTAACAGTAGAAACTACAGAAAATATTGATCATTTTTAACAGGTATAGCAGAAATGGAATATGTATAAACAAATCGAAAAACATTTTATAAACAATTTACCTCATCAAGTTCACCTAGATTGTCTACGTAGGTAACACCTATGTCACAAGTTTATACCAAATATTACAAGTAAATACATTCCAAATATTACAAGTATATTCCAAATGTTCATCATAACAATCGAATTTTCGTTTCCCTTCATTGATAAACACGACCAACACAAGCGCAATAACTTACACGTGACAAATTCCAAATAGTATCACGTGGTACTAACTTTCTTGACGAAACTCACTGGGCTTGTTGTTCGCCAGAAGCCGAAGCACCAGGACAGCACGACTCATGATGACTGTCCCAGTGCTTCAGTTGACAGAATGAACCACAGTATTTAGCATTTTTGCATCCACTACACGATTCTGTCGCCTGAAAAATTGGGAAATTTAGTTGTTTAGTGCAGCTCATCTTGATAAGGGTGGCAGACGTCTTGCCCCAGAACATTTTGCCCCAGAGCACTTTTACCCAGAGATTTGGCCCCAGTGACGTCCTGCTTCATAACAGACAACTTCGTTAGGGTAAGGGTCAGGGTTTGGGTTAGGGTCGCTGGGGCCAAATATGTGGGTAAAAATGTTGTGGGGCACGATTTTTTAGGGCAGGACGACGGGAACCCTTAATAAGATAAGTATGCGGGTACAAAGCCTTTACTTCAGAGATAGGATTTGACAAGTAAACTGGCCCGGATTTTCATAATGTTGATTGTTCTCTGCAAGGTAGAAATGAAAATCCACAAACCTTTCTGCCGCAGTTCCAACATGCAATTTCCGGGTCTTGAGACTGCGCACTGAACTCTGCACGTGTGCGTGCAGCACTTTCTTCAGAAAATTTGCTAACCAACAACTTCACCTCCGATATAATTGTATCCGAGTGTTCAGGCTCTGAAAAGAAAACTGTTTTTGTGCAAATGTCCTGACATTTGCCAAGTATATGACATGAATACCGACATATCTTGCCCAGGTAATGACGATTTCAAATATCTTCACTCGTGAATCCTGATATGACTTTTAAAATATAAAACAAATATAGAATTTCAATCTTTGACCAAAGTTAAAAGAATCTTCTAACCTCCAAAACAAGACAACAAAGATGATAAAATGTCCAACTCTTTGGACAAATCAAGCTCTTCTGGAACCTCGGTGACATTTCCTTCTTTTAATCTTGATAAATCTTTCTCCAATTCATGACTAAGGATTTTCAGACAGGAGGCAATGCGGAGAGCTCGCTTTGTGGTGATTTCTGAAAATGAATTAGTGTGGATGATCCCAAAAATACAATTCTGTTGATAGTTTGAAGTATCCTGAAGAGCTAACTTAGCGTAATGTAGGCAAAATGACAAGATTAATACTGACCAATACTAGATTTTGGAGCTACTTGGCAACGTTGCTTGCAGTTTCTTGATGTTGGTGTAGCTGGAGCACTTCTTTTCCTAGAACATTCTACCTTTACATCTACAAGTTTGTCGTTTTCTGGATCCTGGGTGAGCACAGTATCTTGAATAATTCATTTGTATCAACCATCATTACCTAGTTAAACATTTGAACTATATATTTCTAAGAGAGAGTTAACCTAAGATATGTAATTGTGTCAAAAAGTGATCCTTGAAAGTAACATAGCAAACAGAATTTTGTATGGTACCTATCAATCTTCATTTCGGAAAGAACATGAACATGACATGAACTTGTTTAAGATGTATGGTAAGTTATTAAATACGTTCACAATATAATGAAAAATTTACCACTTCATCTTTTCTGCAACATTGTATTTCCTCTTGAAGAAGGGGCAGAGCAGATTCAAGAAATGGCACAACAAACTGAGCATTTTTTGTTTGAGTTCAATAACATTACGAAATTCCTTTCAAGGAAATCTAAATATTTTTCAAAAGAATTACAACAAAAGTCAGTTGTGGTTTAGTTCAAATCAATCTCCATTTTTTAAATCTTAAAATAGCAAAATGCTAATTTTTTCATTTTTCAAAACCACCTCTTCTGCTTCTTTAGCTTTGCTAAAAAGTGTAAGGATGGAAGAATGAAATGATGTCATTTTATAATTTTACACCTTTATCCAGGACTAATAAGAAGCTTTTATGTGTAAAAAATTGTTTAATACATAATGTAATGACCATAGTTGATTTTGCTTAAATGTTCAATGTTTTATATATTTCACCTATGGTTTAAGGAGATGGTTATTCTCTAAATGTACATTAAAATGTCCAACCTGCTTGAGTTGAGATCCAATGTGAGTTTCCACTTTGCTTTGAAAGTTCTCAGGTGTTATCACATTGTTCACAAGATGCACTATAAGAAGCTGAACACTGTCACTAACCTGCAAACGACGTGAAACAGTGGATAAAAGCTTTGACAATATTTTAATTCGAACAGATCATCTTTTCAAATTCAAATATATTTTGGCAAAAGATTAATTGCCAAGTACGATCATTACCAGTTAGTATATTTCATGCAATAACTGCAATAATTGGTTTGCAGTCCATACACCGTTTTTTAAAAACTTTCACTAGGCTCTGCCTTGTGCGATTGATGTTGAAATTCTTCTGTCATTAAATGAGAGTGTACACATAGCACAAACCTCAGGACTGATATTATTTGCAGTTTGCTGAATAGTGGTAAGCAACCGCTTGAGCTTTGCCAAGGGTCTTGCGAGAGAAAAATAACAGCTCATAGTTTCGTCATAAGGTGCTGGCATTTTCATGCTAGAATTATCATCAATTTAAGTTGAAATTTCATAACACTACTATAAAGACAAATCGTATAATCAGTTATGTCGAACCCACTAGACATGAAAATGTTCACTGTCCAAAAAATGTACCAAAGTGATGTGCTAGTCCAAACCAACAGAATATTTACCTCTAATCTCCAGTCTTTTCAGACGAAGATTCTTCCATACTATCCAACTCCTTCTGGTGTCTGGGACTTACGACCACAGAAGTTGGCTTTAAACGACGTTTTAGGGGCCTAACACTCAGCTGTCCACCAGGATTAGACTGTGTCAGGTCCTTCGGCCAGTTGCCAGTTGACTGAGACAGATACTGTAGGAACCTTTTAGGGCCACCACTGGGCACTGCTGCTTAGTGCATTGCCCTCTTCTTCTTAGCTCGGGGGATGTCCAGAAAGTTGAAAATTCTCGGGAGCGTATCGTGGTTGAACCCTCGACATTCAACTTCTACCATAAAGAGATTTCCTTTCCAGCCTGTTGTCTCTATTTCAACCAGTAGCAATTTGTACATTCTAACTTCCAGGCGTTCTAATCCTCAAAGATTCCTCGTTTCCACAGGTCAACTCTATCATGATGACTCGCCTGAGTGTCTCTTATTACACAAAAACATCAGGTCTGAGAGCTGTATTAACTATCATTGGTGCAAATTGTCTCGTCCTCTCATCCTCGTCAAATACCAATTTCCAATCATTGGCCTGTTGCAAGTTGCTCTAAATAAATAGTAAATAATGAATTATGATGCCATCATCATCACACCTAATCTCCTAGCATGTTTACAAATTCTATAATTCAAATAAAAATTTGTTCAATAAAAGTAAAAAGCACCAAGACAAAATTAATAAATGTTAATAAACTTCCTTTCAGCTACCAGAGAGTTATCTGTAACGAAAATGTTATGCTTAAGCTTGTTCAGCTCAAAATATTTTCCACTCTCGATCTTAATCCTATTTAAAACTTCATCTGAAACTTGTCGCGGTGATACCCGACTCACGTTAGACGGATATAATCTCGTCAATCAGAAACATCCCAAAAGTTTCCAATACCGCAAGTACAAGTGCCCAATTTTCTAGTTTTAATTTCAAATGCTTCTTGATTACTTTTGACGAGATTATATCCGTCTAACGTTCTAACGAAACTCGTTCAGCTTTAGCTGCGTGAGTCGGGTATCACCAGGCCACGACAAGATTACTTTTAAAATGTTAAAAGATTGTGTTGCCTTCACCAAAGCCCTTTTTGCCTTTTTTGCTTTTGCGCGCGTCGCGTGCGCGTGCGGCATAAGCACCTGCAAGTTTGTTGCCTTGCGTTGCAGCTCATTTTCAATGTTGAAAATTCGGGGCGGCAGCTTCGCTGCCGCGCTTCGCGCGCGGGGGCTGCCGCTTCGCGGCAGCAGGTCAGACAACGTCTCGTCTGACAACAAGTTTGTAGGTTGATAACTTACTGTCGCGGCCATCACGCGCTGTCAGTGTCACGCATTTTGAAGAAATTCTAAACGCGCATCGCCCGTTGACTGCAAGTCTGCAACCTGGTTAGGTTTGTCGCGGTGATACCCGACTCACGCAGCTGAACGATATCGTTTCGTTAGAACGTTAGACGGATATAATCTCGTCAAGGTTAGGTGAATGTTGCGCTGTTGTAGGTTGATAAACTACTGTCGCGGCCATCGCACGCGCTTTTTTGCATTTTGGGCGCACCGACCTGTGTGACCGAGCTGGTGACCCTTGTCTCACGTTGTGACCCTTTTCAACCAGGTGCTGCGACGCGCACGAAAGGACTCTGGTTAGAGCTTTACATAACCAGGTGCTGCGACGCGCGCAAAAGGGCTCCGGTTAGAGCTTTACATAACCAGGTGATTACGCCGCGCGCAAAAGAGCTCTGGTAAGAGCAAGGTTAGAGCAACATACGGGCTTTGTTCCGTGACATAAGATTATCAACCGAGTACAAATTTAAATTTAAAAACAAAGAAAGACAAAATAAAACGCAAGACTAACATTGTTCACCAGATAAAATAATAATATAATTATATTTATAGTGCAGATTTAAATAGTAGGGGCGTTAAGTCAAAAATACAAAGTTTGTAGTTGCTCTGCCTCTAATTCTATAAAATATTTTTTGAGCAATTCGACCCAAAATAACCCTAATAGTTGATACCTTCATAATTGAAATTCGGCCCAATGCATAATACTCTACCGACTCATGGCTACTGTTGTCATACGTCGCCTGACCGGCAACACAAGGCAAGGCTACTGTCGGTGATTTAAACCCACATGGGTGAAATAAAGTTAAACTGATTGGCGCTTAGCGCCCCTTCTCATACTGTAACCGGAGAGTATAAACTTACAGTCGTTGTTCAAAAATATGCGTGATTTGCGCGTTTTACAATAGAAATAGTGTTAATCCAAAAATTTTGATTCGACCATAACTTTTTACCTGTTTAACTGATTTTATTGATTTAAAAAGCCTTTTAAGCAGAATTTTTCAAATTTTTATATGAATTAGCTTTCATAATTAATTTTTGGAAGCTTTTTGTATGGTCTAGATTCAAAGATAGAGCTAATTTTAGCGAAAATTCCGAAAATTTTGAAATCTGGCCTGCTGCTCAGATTTTGTTAGATGTGGAAGCCCGGGTCATTTCCGTATGCTAAGGGCATGCAAATGGAGTTATATGATTGGTTTTTAGCTAACTTTGTCCTTATTTCAAAAAATTATGAGCTTTGGAAATTTTGCTCAATTTTCGATGCAGATAAATTTTTAATCTAACCGTTTGAAAAAAGCTGTTACACCCATGCAAATGAGGAAAATCAAACTTTTTAAAGAATTACAATATAATTGACAGTAAATAAAATCCATAAAATGTCTTTTTGACCGAAATCATCGAAAGATCCGAACGCTTTTAGAAATTTGATAATTTTAACGAATTTTTGACTTTGATCTTCAGCATTATTTCCATAAAAACTTAAATAAGGTAATATCTATTGGAATTCAAGCTAGGAAACATATGCTTGACTTGAGAAAAAGTTATGTAGCTATATCGGATACGAATTTGATGCAACAGCCTTCTCAAATAAGTCGCAAAAACAGAAAAAAACGCAATCACGCATATTTTTGAACAACGACTGTATATAGTAATAATTGCCTTTATTCCATCAAAACTAATTGTAAACACTAAACTTGGTCACGGTTAAATTTGTAGTGCCTAAAAGTAAAATATTGAGGCGGGGGTCGAAGATCAATACATAATTGCAAACAGTAAAATAACAGTATCATTATTGGATGCCGTTATCCAGCCGATAACTTAAGCTTTAAAACACACTGCAGATTCCATTAATAAAGCAAAAGTTTGTAGTGGGACAAATAACCTATCTGATATAGAAAACCTAATTATAGTTACACTCTCAACACTAATTATAGTTACACTCTCAACACTGGCTACAGCTACAAGAGGAAGTACTGCAGTACTACAGTACACGTAATCTCGTATTATATATATTAGTTGCCGTAACAATAACAGTTACATAGTAGCACTAGCTAACCCGACTTATCGGTGATAGCCAACCTTCCAACAATCCTTACCAAAGTTCCTTCTAGCTTATAAGTTAAATTAAAAGTTTTAAACATCGCATAAACAATAAAACAAAAAATCTTCATCCTAAACATCTGCAGAGAGAGTGAGAGAGATGGTCGTTAACCGATTTTGCCCTTCTCCTCAGTCCTCTTATCGGCTCCCTCATCCAGTCCGCCGGAAATCTGCCCCACCAGTTCGTGAAGGGCAGACTTGGTGGAGTCGAGGAGAGCACGGTACTTCCTGGCGGAGAGTTCCGACCTGGTCTTCTCCTCTGAGAGGATGTCCAGCTCGTTTTTCCGCTTTATAACTTCCTCCTCCAGGTCCACGTAGTTGTGCTTCACGCTCTTCGACTCCTCTATTCCTGAGAGGTACAGTGTTGTTTGTTACATTTACTGTGGTACTTTTTCAACGCTGTAAATTTGAGAAAGTAAGAAGTAAATCCGTATTAGTTCAATGTTCTAGATAGTTAAGAAATAACAGCAGATAACACGAACGTTTCTCAAGTTTTTCGTTTTGTCGCTCTAAATCTCTGACTTTGCTCTCCAACCCCGTCACTTTCTTCATGGCTTTGGAGAGCAACTCCGGTAACTCCGATCTTACTACGTAGCTACCTGAAATGCAATTTACTTTATGAGTAAACAAATAAGAAGTGTCATCTACATTTATTTTCAATTTCATATTGAATTGTCATGTTTGCTAACCTTGCGGTCACAAAGTGGGGAAACACGTTCGACCAAGTGAACTGGAGAACGAGCTTAAGTTTACAAGGTGCTAACTATAGTGACTATAAAATTAAAATTTAGGTAACTAAAAAAGTGAACTAAAAAAGTGAACTAAAAACGAACCTCCAACAACAACTACGTCGTTTTCGTCGTGAGGTTTTGTTGGGACTGATTCGATAGAACCGGATCTTTCCGTTAGAGGAGCGTCCGTCACATCAACCTGGAATAGAAACATTGAACTGTAAGATCTTGTAAGATGACAAAATTACGAAGAAAACCCTATACTACACACCAAAACATTGAACTACACTAGAGTACACAGTAGGTTAAGTTAGTTACACTTATCTTAGTTGAGACTTTTTAACACTAAGCTGCAAGTCAGTAAATTATAGTTAAACCACCATAAGTATAAACTATAAAATGGTTATACTTAAAGTCGCACTATGCGAACAATTACGTTAAATTACCTTGACAACATTGTTGCTAGCCTGAGTACCCAACAACAGGACCTCTTCTATCTCCTTTAATTTGACGGTTTCCTGCTGAATAACATTCGGTCCTCCGGTTGATACTTTCTCGCATAATCCCCGGTAGTTCAACTTCGATTTTCCCATGAGAACTTTGTCGATTATCAGCTGCAATTGTTACAGAGTGTTAATTATGAGGGGGAATATTCTGGAATAGAAAGGATAATGTGCGGCGTGCTATAATGATGAGGCCGGGGTCCAGGTGCCCTTCTTTCTGGACTCCAACTATCTATAATATTCAATATTGCAGATATTAAAATGGCATTAGCCGCAACCTTGATTTGAGAGCGGCTTATGTTGAGTCCAATAGAGTGAACGATAGCAAGAATATCGTCCTCAGCAAGATACCCAGCCCGATATCGGTCGAAGAAGAGAAAAGCCAGCAGTAGATCTGGTCGATGTACGTACTTTTCTGATCTGAATAAGATTAAATTTGTCACTCTTTTGGTAGGTAAAATTTCACTAGTTTACTGAACAATAGTAGTGTATTGCAGTTACAAACTATGACTGTAATTTTAAGTGTAAATTATAATTCATAAAGTTAAAATACCTAGGTATAAACTAACTATGATTTCAACAAAGTAAAAAATAAAATAAAATAGTTATAAACTGACTATAAATCTAAAAAAACCTAGTTATAAACAAACTATAAATCTAAAATATACCTAGTTATAAACAAACTATAAATCTAGAAAATATCTAGAACTTATAAAAAACTATAAATCTAAAAAATACCTAGTTATAAACAAACTATAAATCTAAAAAATACCTAGTTATAAACAAACTATAAATCTAAAAAATACCTAGTTATAAACAAACTATAAATCTAAAAATACCTAGTTATAAACAAACTATCAATCTAAAAAACCTAGTTATGAACAAACTATAAATTTAAAAAACATCTAGTTATGAAAAACTATAAATCTAAAAATACCTAGTTATAAACAAACTATAAATCTAAAAATACCTAGTTATAAACAAACTATAAATTTAAAAACACCTAGTTATAAACTGACTATAAACCTAAAAACCTAGTTATAAACAAACGATAAATATAAAATACCTAGTTATAAACAAACTATAAATCTTAAAATACCTAGTTTCAGCGCTGCTCTCTGTTTTATCTGATTCGGAATCCTTTCTCCCTCCGTCAGAACTTTCCGTATCGTTGCGTTGTCGCTTAGCAACGGTCTTTTCTTCCTCTTGCTCCTGCGAGAGTGTTACACTACAGTTCTAAGGCTCAATGAAAATATGAGTAGTATACATATTATGTGAAGTTTACATATTTTATACATTGAATACATAACAACTACTGACCGATGGACATAGCTGAACGCGCAACCATCACTGCACATTCACATGGTTAACGGTATACTTCAACAAACAGCGTGTATTGGCAGCGATAGTACTTATAGCAGAAAAATATCGCGAACTTGCTGTCCATTACCGATAATTCGTATTATCATTCGCTTCTAACCCCCGTTCAATTATTTGATGAATTCAGCTTTGTGGAATTTGTTTCATTGTAAATAAAATGTTTATCATTCAGAAAGTTATTCAGCAATTAATAATAAATACGCTATACAAAATAAATGGATAAGATACCAGACCATAGATACTATATAATTTCAAAAGAGCACATTAAAAATACTACTATAATCATTCATCATATTTATATTTATCAGTTGCTATCTTTCCATTCTAAAGTCACAAACTCAGTTATAGGGAATATCTCTTTAGTTTAAAAGTTTTAAGGACTTGATAAACAATATGCACTTTAAACTTCTGAGTAAACCTCTGGAGTAGCCTAAGATTAATAGATATTGGCAGAGAGGAACCCTTATCCATTCCACAAACAGATTATGTAGGTTGTGATAACACTCAGAGAAAACACCATAACCAACCTTACTACTTCCGAACTACAAAACCTCCTCATAATCGTACCTTTGAACAACATTCCAACGATTAGCAAACAAACTTCTCATCTGTACTTCCCTACCATGTCTCAGAGAACGGTAACCTTTAACCCGGTCCTCTCCTGTCGGCTTCACGTTAGCTACCTCATGGGACGGACAATAAACCACCTTCTTCCGAGCAGCTTTCAGTCTGATAAACAAATCCAGGTGTTCCTGAGCCTTAAGCTCCTTGCTCCATCCCCCAACTTCAATGACATCTCTAGTCCGAGCTAGGAAGTTGTTGGAGGTAACATCACATCTCATACACCCCGGGAAGGAGGAGATCGTCTCGTTTGCTCGGCTACAACTCGTACCGGGTATGTTGGCTTTCAGAAATGGCAGTGTTTTGCCTGTCAGCCGCACCCTCTCGTACTTGAACTCGAGGAAAGAGGAGAAGTCCTTATGGTCGGAGTATTTCCCACCAACTAAGCTAGCATCGGTGGTGTCCAGTATGTTTACCAGCATCTCCAGGTTTGTGGAGGGAAGGAAGAGGTTATCATCGTCTATCAGGAGGAAATACTTAGTTTTAACGAGCTGCAGACCGAGATTTCTACCCTGGGATATCCCTATGTCCCTCTCCCCCCCTATTAAATACCGCAAGTTAGGACACTCCGATATCCTCTTCATGATCTCCTCAGAATGTGGTCCTACACCATCATCAATTACAACCACCAGCAAATCACGATACTGCTGAAATCTTCTCAGGGAATCTATCATCCTCAGCACCAAGTGAGGTCTCCTAGCTGTTTTAGTGAGGACAGTGATGCAACTAGACAAGAGGGAACATCTCTCTGAAGTGCCTACTAGAGAGGCTGGAGGCAGGGGAGGGTTGATACCGCAACCTGGGAAGTCACATTTAGGGTTGGAGGCCGGTAGGGGTAGCTTCAAATACTTCCTGTCCTCTTGGAACTGATCCTCCTCGTGAAGTGTGACCCTGGAGGCGTCCTGATCACACCCGGTCAGACCTACTTGGTCGTGGTTGATGGGGTAAAGTTTAGGAATACGACCCGTACTTGTGATTTTGAATGGAGAAAGACATTTCTTGTTGTGGGTGGTGGGTTGAGAGAAGAGGAAGGAAGAGTTGGGAGATAGTTCGAACATTAGAGCTGTACTGCAGTCTCCTAGCTCTAAACCAGACGTACCTTCCCTCACGCATTTCCCGTAACCACTGTTGTCATGGTTACTGGTATTGGTGTAACTACTTTTCTCTTGGTTACTATTTTTGAGATCTCCAAAAAGTAATCTCCCGTCCGGTAAAAACTGGAAATACTGCCTGTCTCGAGGATTACAAAACATAGTCTCAACTCTGCCCCGTGGAGATACTCCGATACATTTGCCTGCAAACCACATCTCAATTCGGTAGAGACGTACTGTAGGTTTAGACACCAACAACTCCAGTTTAACGTCGTAGTTCAATAGCAGCTGGAAGAAAGTTAAGGCAGAGCTGGCGAGAAGAAGAAGGGCCACAAAAACACGTTTTTTTGTACCGTTCATATTGAAGTAAGTGCTTTCTCCAAGAGCAAGTGCTTTTTAAAAGAGCAAGTGCTTTAATTTAGAGCAAGTGCTTTTTTTAGGAGGTTGTCCTTTTTTCGAGTAGAAGTTTTATCTGTTGGTCTGATTTCTATCTGGCATCTAGGTTGTTTTCAGGTTGTTTTTTCAAATCCCTTAGAAGTCCGAAATTATTTACAGATACATCAAGGGAAAGCTTGTACGTTTTATCTGGAAAAATTTAACTTAAATGTAGGACATCGTAACTTCAAGAAACGATTTACATAAAGGAGCATGGATAAAACATGATAGTAATCAATAGGTTACATCACCAAAAGAGGATGTCGTCCGAAAACGAAACAATTTCAAAATAGTCGGCGAAACGGCAGGGTAACCTATAATTATTTTAGTCACAGTTATAGTGGTCAGTCACAGTTATGCTAACAATAGAAAGTTGGCGACACAGGTATACGTGTAAGATAGATACTAGTACATCTTCACAGTCACACGGTTACATGCGGTTCTGCGACAAAACTTGTAAATTTCAACATCTTGACAATGGTGAAATAAAACACGTTGAGCACGTTTTCTTCGGACTACTACCGCCTCCTTCCCCTTTCTTATCGCTTTTCTCCTTTCTTGTTGCTGCCCCCTTTCACCACCCTTTTTCTTGACTTTGTACCTTCACTAATCCGGAGACCCGGACTGTTTCAAAGCGTTGGAGAATATGTTGACCAATAAACTATGTATGAGCTGAAGACCTCACTTGATTGTTGCCCTTCGAACACAGAGAGCTGAAATTCCTCCGTCTAATTTGTCAAGCAGAGGTGCCGAACTTCGCTTTATCCTGAGTCGCATGGTACAGTAAACCCTCGATTTACCGGGCCTCTCGGGGGAAAGGGTTGAGGCCCGGTAAATAGAGGGGCCCGGTAAATAGAATTCGACTAAAATATGGCCTAATCTCGTGTATCTTCATTAGGGCAGTATATCATGCTTTAATTGGGTACAGTAGGAGCCGTATAATGTAACGACCCTGAGATAACAAGCTTTGACATGTTACACGCAAA
>JH153375.1:335119-362534 GCA_000226015.1 Mnemiopsis leidyi
CCGGTAAATAGAGGCCCGGTAAATCGAGGGTTTACTGTATTACATTTTTCTCTGGACGATGTACCCGGGTGTTAAGTGTGTATTTTGTTCGAAAGTCTCAGTCTTTATCAGAAGATGGATGGTAGAACAAAGGGAAAACAAAAGGAAAGTGGCTTCCAAACTTCAACTTACGAGAAGGAGCCCGACATGTCAGCAAACAAAAGGGTTATTCAGAAGTGACAGCGGGAGAGAAAGTTAAAATAAATGTGAAGGTAAAAGTTCGGAACAAACCTCACTCTCTCCGTCAGCCTCGATGAGAGCCCTGAGGATGAGCAGAGCAAAGTGTCTCTGGAACATTTCAGAGAGGACCTCGGCAAAGAGGGACACCTCAAACACCCGCTCTTTTTTGTCGGACTTGTTGTAGTCGAGAAGGGAAGATAGTGTGTAGTCCTGGACTTCTACACCTGGAACATTGGAAATGAGATAGACTATTTTTGTGTAATGAGTTGGAAATTGTGTGACTAATTGATAACGCGCCTTTTTTTAAACTAACCTTTAATTTTTTTCTAGGATCACCGTAAATGAAACTGCGTACAGAAGCAACAATGACAAACAGATTTTGGTAGTTGAATTTATGTAAAATTATAATTGTTTTTTACTTTAGTGGTTTCCGCTTTATCAATTTAGTATTTTCAAAATTGCAACGTCTACCGATATTGCTAATTTATTTCACATTAAAATTGCATTTATCTGCCGCAAAGTGTTTTTGATACAATTAAAAGATGTGATCTAATCTTAGTGCAAACTTATCAGGAAACTTATGCAAAAAGAAATGGAAAATCTGACAAACTAAATGAGTCAAAGAATAAGTTAATGAAACTTTCATATATAAAATGGAAATAATATGGAAATAAACATCATAAAAATGTACTAGACTAGTGGGGTCTGGTCATCGATTTAACTGATATAATTTGGTTTGTCCCAGCCTCCAAAAAAGGATGCTATACGTCTCAGTGATTACCGATGAACCTTTAAAATTAAAATCCACAAGTTTCTAAATTTGTCACAAGATGTTAAGAAGAATCAGTTCATTTTGTTGGGAAGTTTGGGACGAATTACAAGAAGCATTACATCTTGAAGATTGCTATTTTCTAGAGAAAATAATTAGCAAGTACGTGAGTTATCATCTATATTCTAGTCCAGAGATAGAGACACAGTTTACACAATACATCTTCCTTGATATGCAACTTTTTGTCCTGTCGATGACTCTTCTCACTGTGATATATATGTCTTTAGATCTATATTTATTTCGTTACAGAATATTTCTTATTTTAGGATCTGCTTTGATGATCGAAGAACCGTCTTTTTTATTCTATAAGACGGCAGATGTTATCTGTAAGCAAATCAAGAAACGAAGGAAGTTAAGATACGTATAACACATACCATGTTATATCGGACGTAGGTGGCACTAGGGTCTCGAATCTAATTAGTTTCAAATACTTAGCTCATCGCTCTTCAGTTTAATTAACTACATACTTTGTTTTCGCTTTTCTGTTTGAAAACTGATTTTAGTTTTGATATGCGGACAATTATTTGAGGCAGAGCGACAGGGACTTGAAATAATGTATTATCTTATTCTTTAAACCATTTGACAAATCAATCAAGCATGATGCGTGTAAATAAAACTTCAAGTGTGAGCTTGGCATATATATGAAGTGGTGTAGTGGTACTAGCACTCGCTTCATACGCCGAAGACAGGGCTGTGATTGGTACAGAATTTGACCTGGAATTTAATCTTGGAGGATGTCAGTGATGCGAATCCCACTTTGGTGTAATGTATATACGGTTCAGAATGAGTTTGAACTTGCATATCAGGCGATAATGAATTCTGCTTGGTACTCACCAGCTCCTTAAGATGTCCGTGCACTACGCATGGAATATGTACTTCGGAAGTTTTAAGAGTTAATTTTTTTCGAATAATTATAAATACCAGCAAGCTTATTCCACCGTGCGTGTGTTTAGAACTACACACAGAATCACGCAAGACGCAATGAAATGCAAATTGTTATAATAAGGACTATTGAGTAGGAATAGTCACGTACGTATGTCGTATGGTCATTCTGCAGTATCGACAGGTCGGACAGGAGCATAAAGTCAAAAGACACTCGTAGAAATGATCGTTTATGATGATACGTTCGCAGGAAACAAGATTATGATCCCATTTTCTTTCTAGTTTAGCTTACAGTTAAATTAACTTGTTCTTTGGTAATTTGTTTCTTTTTGGACATCACCATGATTTCTAACATTTTCTTAAGACTTACAAATCACAAATATCGAACATTTTTTCTTCCTAGAAAAAAAGAACCTTGCAGTTTGCTGAGTTTTGGTCGACACGTTTGCGGTTTTTTTGTTCGCTCAAATCGGTTGTTTGGTTTGTTCAAAACGTCTGTTTGGTTTGTTTGCTTTGCTCAAAACGTTTTTATACTTGCTTAAGACCTATCTCCCCAAGTATTTTTCTTAAAAGCAGATCAGCACAAAATTCAATATAATCTCAGTACAATAGCATGCAGAAAAGATGTCTCCAAAGAGCACCACAACCACAGTAGCGTAATTACTTTCTCCTTCTTGCGATGCTAAACACGAGATATTTGACATGCGGAACCGCTGTCTGATCCCATGATGACCACGTGGTACTTTCCCACCAATAGGATTCTTCTTTGTCGTGCATAAAACGATTTGTATTGTTATTCAAATCAGCTGGGCTACAGTACAGTTGTATTGGAAACGTCTGTTTCCCTAGCTTGAGGATAGTGAGTTTTAAATTCCTCCGTACGTGTCACGTATTTTTTGTGACTCAACTTGCGGACAACATAAACATAAAACATAGTCGTGCATACCACCGCAATCGACAACAGTCTGCTCGTAATCACATTGATTTGTCGAGAGGGTCCAACAGTTCAAACTTTAAAACCGAATAGCTTTCGTCGTTCTTATACTTGCTTCGTGAATTTGAATCTAAGACATAGACTTTGATGCTGTAGTCGTGTGTTCCCGTGAAAGGCGTTTTACTTCGGATAAATATTCGATTAATACCGTTGATAGTGCACTAATATTTTCATAGAATCGGGATACTGACCACAAGTATGAAAATACGAACACTAGAATATATTATGTCAAGGTTGAAGCTTATGTGGACAAACACTAGACATAATCTTAAATTCAATATCCTGGGACGTGGAACTGAATCTTAAATCCTCCATCAAACTTCCTTGTTTAATGTTTAAAAAGTGGTGTGTAAAATAGGGAGTTCTTCGTCATTTTTATGATTTGACTAATAGAGTTGTCACGTACATCGTGTAGCAAGTGAGACGTGAGATGACCGCGTTTCACTTCCTACAAGATGTACGTGAAAACAATTTTAGTCCTATTCATCATAAAACTGTTTAAAACTCATGACATAGAGAGTTTTAGGGAAAAGCAAGATTCAGATGGCATTCAATACAAATAATAAAAGCACAAGAATACATCTACATAGTACAACAGCCCTGTATTGTATTCGTGTACTGCATTATTTGGAGACTTATATTTGCTTTGATACAAATAGAACACAATTAAAGACCACAAATTTGATGTCAAAAAGTATTTAGTATCGCGGTTTAAGTTTTAGTTATTGGGTTGTTTTTCAGTAAGCGGTTTTTCATCTCAAAGCCTTACTTAAACTTGATAAAGTGGATCCTTACAATTTGTAGATTTAAAGATAGTAAAACAAAAACATTAATCTCCTGTCAAATTAGCGTAAGTTAACTGAATATGAGTTGTATCGTCTCACTGAACGTTGGTGCTACATGTGAATAACGTTGCGATCTTGCTTGTCATGTGACAAGAGTCGTTCCAGTAGAATTGTGCGTGTTAATGTTAACTAACATCGTCTAGTTAGGATAAAGTATAGTTTATTGTCTGAAGTTGTGTGAAGGAGCACCAGTGGAGAACTAATCTCTCAGCTTGAAAACAATTTTGACGCAAAGTAGTGTCCGGATTCCGGAATATCTGTTATATGATTCACAACCATGCTTAGCATGGTTTATAGTTTGCTTATTATATCGGCATCTTGATAGTCGTAACATTATACTTTTTAGTCTACTTCTTTGCCTAGCAACCGAGACGCGAACCGTTTGTTTATTGGTTATCATTAGATTTTTTATTACTTTTCCATGTTTTAGTGCTTTTTAAAGCATTATCGCTCATTTAAGAGATATTTTATCATACACTGCAATCATTAGGATATATCAATGATTTAACTTTCCAATGATTAAGGAAGACATTTTTCTCTTGAACAAATCTCCCAGTATTGTTCTTATAACTAGATTATTCAATTTTAACTTCTACTGTTATCAAATAAAATAAAATCGCAGTCTATACAAACATATTCCTAGTAGGCCTCAACAATGTAGAATGTTAATATCGTGCGTGAGAATTACTGACCGAAGACTGATTACTACATTAATATCATAAACTCGTTGTTTAGGCTTTCTATTTCTGTCTACTAGATTTTGTCACTACAGTTCTGGCACCGGTGGTTTATGATTTAGACCAGAAGTAAGCAGCCCCAGAAGATTTGTAAGCTCGTTCATTCCGTCAGTTCTAAAATTAGACATATTGCCGAGCTAAGATATATTCTTAGAGAAGCTATGATATTGATCAGTTGTATTTACAGGATGTTACTGAAGATGTAATGAAAATGTTCTAACTCCTCAACGTTGTGTTTTACTCAGCTCGACCTGTTCTGTCTGCTAAAATTGGGAAATTTGTATTCTTGATATTGCCGAGCATTTTCCCTGCTCGTCTGGACTGAGACAAAGCTCTACAATCCACACTAACACATCTCTTTTAACAGGGATGTCGAGGGTGAATGTCCCGGCAGATTTTGGTATAGAGAACCTGGAGTCACCAGTCCACGGTAACGTTACTCTCCTCCTCTCGGACGGTCTCCACAGGAAGGCTAACTCCATCATCCTCGCTCTCAACTCTCCCGTCTTCAGACGGATCTTCATCGAGCAGGAGCAGAGTACGGTGGACTTCAAGATGTTTGACGCAGGATCAGTGAGACTGTTTACACGGTTCCTCTACTCAGGGAAGTGCCGCTTCCACCACGTCTCGGTGGAGGCGGTTAGAGAGGTCAGGGAGGTGAGTGAGGCGATGGAGGTAGACTGGCTGAGAGAGAAGTGTGAGCGGCATCTAGCTGAACACGAGAGTACACTGACCCCCTCGATTCCCGTCATCGAGAGACCCTCGTCAAGATCTAGCTTCAGATCAGAATCCCGATCGAGCAGGGACAAGTCAAACAAGCATGATTTGACCCCAGAAGACAACATTGCGGACTTCAACTACAACAGATCCGTGACAGATCTACAGATGGATGTAAGCGAGATGGATCTAAAGTTGCTCCACACCCCGTCAAGCGAGGAGGTGCCCTCCACTTCAGACGAGACCAGGACAACCTGCTCGGACGAGAGTTACCGAAGTAGAGACAAGTTGAGGAAAGAGGCAAGTCGGCCCCCGGAGTACAAAAGAATCAGACGGAATGTGAGCTGTGGTTCCGGGATGGACAGTGAGGGCGACAGTGATAAACGTTCCAAGAGGTACCGGCAGAGCGATTCAGATAACAAGAGTTCTGGTAGCCGCTCCAGCCGATCTTGTAGTGAATTTAGCGACCGGGGACATACTCTGCAATCTCAAATAATAACCCCAACAAAACAGAAAGATTCCCGGTCAAAGAAGCTGCTTTTCAGAGACATTAACCCTGATTTATCCAACATGTTCCACCAATACCATGATACTCTGGAACACCTCGTGATGAACAAGACAGATCTAGCTAGCGTCCTGGGCGTGCTCAAGTCCTGCAGAGAGATCAGGAGTCTGTACATGTTGTTCGAAGCTCTGGATCTGGTGGTGTACAATAACACAGACATCTCCGTTACCGAATTAGATCTGGGACTAATATCGGAACTGAGAAAACGTCGAGGCTGGGGCAAAGTTTCCCCTCACTTCCTGGAGAACTGCTCTTTCTATAACCAACACTTTGTAGATTCTGAAACACTGGCAAGTGAGAGGAAGGAGCTTACATCCCGAAGTGAGAGTGTCAAAGTACCCGACTCCCTACCTCCCTTCAGCGTCAGACTGGAGGATCTGTTGAGGTCGGTCAGAGTGATAGAGTTCCAGTTTAAACATCCAAATATAGAGACCTGCTCGAAACGCGGGAAGTGTGGCTTCCTCCTCCAGCTCACCGGGGAGACCCAGCGAAACAGAGCTACACAACGAGACCGGTCTACTCTCCTCCATGTCAGACTACTCCGGAGTTCTAGGTTCTACACCAACTCCAAGGTTCACTACCACGACGAGGTTATGTGTCCGGACAGCATGCACCTTGTCGTGGAGGAGCACTTCATGACACGGTCAGCTACAGGCAGGAACAGTAGGACCCACTTCGTGTCGTGGAGAGGGAGACCCTTCTTGGAACGACATGGCAAGTCGGAGATGGTCAGTTGGGGGGAGTTGCAGATTCCCGCACAGAGACATGTAAGATTGGTCGTTTATTATGATGTGGGAGGCGGGGAGGATAAAGGAAGGAGAAAGAAGAGCTAGGGGTGTTGAGGAGATGCAGGGAGAGAGAGAGAGGGACAAAGGGAGGGTGGGAGGAGGAATTAGGTTGTGTATTGTGTACTGTGTACAGAGTTCTTATAGTTCAAATACAAGACGTTCTTGAATTCTACAAAGATCTCTATGATGTAATACCCACATTTAAATTAACAAGATAACGGGTATCAAACAATTTGACTCGATTTTGGAGTTAACTATTTTGCTAAATGTTATTTCTGGGGTTAATTTATTTGTCTCAAGTTGTACTTAAATGGCATCCGTGTGCATTTGTTCGTAAAATACTGATATGATTATATGTTTTATTTGTTGATATTTATGCGTTTTCCTGAAAAAATAGAATTCAAATTTAACAGCTAGTTTAAGGATTGTGATGGGTATTTAAGATTCTGAACACATTTCAGCGCAGAATTTCAAAAATTGGAGCACATTCAATTTTGTGAAAAAATAAGATTCAATTCAAACTTCAGAACTGAATACTTACTGCCACAGGGGCCGGGCACAGATCAGTTCAACTAATAGATGCAAGCGCTTGTGTTAAACAACTTCAAAGAAGCAGAACAAGAATTTCTATCCTTCCAAAATACCTTTAGCTGGGTGAAGCACCACAGAAGCTAGATCCGGCAGTTCAGGGATGTCTTTCTCAACAATTCCCAGTCTCGATATCAGAATGTTCATCTTCTTCTGCACCTCCGGCTGGAGTTTCCAGTGCTGAGCGGCAGTAGAACTGTCACCTCCCACCTGCGGGTCTGAGGAGACCCCTACACAGCCCTCAGTCTCGTCCTTTATCGCTTTTTGGAGTCGCGCGATCAGCTGGATCTTCAGCCCCTTAGTGCTCAGTCCACGTCTATCTAACTCATTGCGGAGTTCGGTTACCTGAGTTACGGAATTCTGTAATCTGAATTACTTAATTACAGAGTTCTGCTACCTGATTTAACTTTTAAGGTATAGCCTTAGTAACAGAGTTTTGTTACGAAAATAAACAACTTCTGAAAATTGAGGACCATAATTCTTACTTCTCTTACCTGCGTAAGACTGTAAGAGAATTTCGGAACCTGATTTTCACAATTCTGATGTCCAAACTCTGTACCTCACAGCTCTGTTAGTAGTTTCCATGACAACTAAGAAGTTTAGTTAAACTTACCTTCATTGCTTTGATGTCAGTTTCAGTAAGACCGGCGGTTCCCTCACCAACCGGTTTATCCGGTGGAACTCCAGTCATAACCGTCACTTCCTCCGTCCCTTCAGATGCTATGTCTATGTCATCTCCTTCGAAATCTATCTCCTGAAGATTGTAAGCTTGAAGACGATCTTTATAATGTAAGAAAATTGCAATATTGTAAGCATCTTGTCTACAGGATATTACGACCAATTCAACGTCAGTACAGACAAGCTGAAATTATACTCTTATTTTCAGTTTCACTCTTAGTTCAGTACACTAGCCGCGTTCTACACTTGCAATATTAAATAATTTATTGAACATTTTATTTCACATATTGAAACAGGTTCGCTGGGCTAGAATCTTCCGCCAGGCTACTGCACCTGGACGTTGGGTTCTACTTTTCAAGCTCCAATGCGCTCAACAATAGAAGCATATATTTTCATAATCCAGCATATACGACTGCTCTCCATGGGGAACTTCGCCTGTCCAAGTAAGCTGAGATGGGTTATAGTTTTTCGTGCCAAATTTGCAGGAGACAATCCAGCTCCGACATAACGTGACTCATGTGAATGTTATCTTCGTTAGGGGTAAAAAGTTTGACCAACAAAGTCCAAGGACTAATTCAAGAAAGATTGAGAGGCATCCAAAAAGCAAACTACAGAACCCTACGACGATTGAGATCTTTTACAAAATAGCAATTTGTCCTAGACATACCTAGTTTTGGTTGGCTTTTGAAAGGACTTTGGAGCACTGTTCTTTCCAATCAAGATTAGAGGTCACTATGACACCCAAATCTTTTTATCGATCGAAATTATCAAGTGAAATTCCCCCATAAATAAATGAAATTGAAGAAAGGGAGAACACTAAGAAGGGAGAGGGTTTCTGTAATCTTTCCGCTCACCTAGAGAGCCTTACATTTGTCAGGATGAAATCTCATTTTATTAGAAAGTGACCAGTCATGCACGTATTCGATATTCTTTTGGAGTCTGAGGGCATCTGGCTCAGTGATAATATGGTGCCATACTTTAGTATCATGGTTTAATAACAGGGCCAAACTGTCACACAGGCCTACAAGATTAGTTGCACAAGATCGTTCAGCTCGGAAACCATGCTGATTGTCATCGATCAAGCCACTGGTTAGTGCCCGCTATTCATTTTTTAGGATGCGTTCAAGAACTTTTGTAAGTGAGATTGGTCTATAGTTGAAAACCTCATGCTTGTCACCTTTCTTGAAAATTAGTAAGACATGACCCAATTTCCACTCCCTAGGTAGTGTTCCAATGTTGCAGCAAGAGTGAAATAGCAGTGATAGTGGATATGCTAGCCCAGCCGCACAGTTTTTCAAAAGTTTACTATGTATACCATCAGGTCCATAAGCTTTATTAAGATTTATATTGGAGAGGATTTTGCGAATCCTCTCATGGTCAATATCAATGTCATATGACGATGCTGTAGATAACTGCTCAACGAAGAAGTAATTAAATAAATTGGCTTGGTCCTCGGGGCAGTTTCTAACAATGACCTTATAACTGACAAACTCGGGAATCCGCTGACTGGCAGTTTTTGACATAGGATCAAAATTTGTTTCTGTTACAAGAGCACTATCATCAGTTTCATTTAGAGTTTCTCGCATCTTTTGGGCAGCTACATTTTTGAAATTTTTTCTGGCGAGTGAGAAGGCAATTTGGACTCTATCGCTCTTGTGCTTATCTTTATGAAGTCGCATTTTCTTGTACCAAGCATAATAGCACTCTGAGCCAAACCATGGATCCTGGCCATCGGTTTTGACAGAGCAATTCTTCACAAATTTATCAGTGGCGGTGAAAAGTCTCTTCTCTCTCTAAATTATGTCCACCCAATTTCCGGTTCTGTGCCGTTGAGTTATGCATCCCAATTGGTGTGACGGAGTTCATGGTTAAGCCTCTCCAAGTTCAAATTCTTAAAGTTATAGGCTAAACGCCTGACCGGTTTCTTCCTATTGACTTTGATGTTGATCTTAAAATTCATGGAGAAGCGATCAGACTTACAGACACTATCTTGCTCACCTATCGCTAGATCATGCATATTGGACCCAGAGTTAGTGAGCAATAGGTCAAGAGTTTTGCCCTTGCAATGGGTAGGTGATAATATATACTGATATAGGCCCAGGTCAACAAAAGATTGCTTAATTAGACAGGCGCCGGTCAGGATAGATCAAGAGACTTCTGTAAGGTTCAAATCTCCTTTGATAAAAACTATATTTAATCCTCTTCTTCTGAGAAGAGTTTTCAAGGACTCTATTATAGTTTCATGATTAACAGAGTCCAAGGTACCAACTCGATAACATTTACAAATAACTAATTTAATGCCGGTGGAGGTTTTGAATATCACAGCAAGAATTTCTGCATCATCTTTAAGAATGACTTCCTTTGAAGATAATTCAAGGTCAGCCCTTACAGAAATCAATACCCCTCCAGCAATCCTCCTAAAACGAGTGGGATAAGAGAGATCAGGTAAAGAGGTTCTAGTGGATCTATCAGAGCGAAATATCGTATATCTGTCAGGGTGCATGAATTTACTATCAACAATAGAGCTCTTAAACCAAGTTTCATTTAAAATTGCTATATCAATCTTGGACTCATTAAGGTAAGTCGAAACTTCAAAAACCTTAGTGGTATCGATCATTGATGAAAGACAAGGCATAACTACGGTAAAACTTGACAGACAAATTTTTACATTCTTATAAAGCAACCAAAACAGTATTAAGTATTGGTGCGCTGAAAATTGAATTCAACCGAATTTTTGCAACAAATCAGATTGAACATAAGAGGGCTTGGCTGTGAACCTCTTATATTTCTTGGATGATCGCGCAACACTTTTTAGCGAGTGTCAAGGAATTTTACTGTGTCGGCTCTGAAAATGATATATCATCTATAAAGGGAAATCAACCCTGGCTCCAATCAAATATTTGACTGGATGATCTAATTTCCGTTCATTATCTGAAAGCTAGAAAATCTTAATATCGATTTATCTATACAGTAAAACCTCGATTTACCGTGCCTCTATTTTCCGTGTCCCTCGATTTATCGGGCCTTCTTCCTTTCCCCGATATTCCTCAATACAGTAAAACCTCTGTCTACCGTACCTCTATTGACCGTGTCCATCGATTTACCGGGCCTTCTCCCTTTCCCCCGCGAGGCCCAGTAAATAAGGGTTTTACAGTACTTGATAAATCAATTAAGATGGAATTTATTGGCCCATGAGAAATAATATGCCCATGCCTGTGAAACCTTTCAATCTAAATTGACACTACTATGCAGTATTCTATCGCATACGATTGGATTAATTAAATTGAATATGATAGCATTAGCAAGAGCGACCTCGCAATGATTTACCGGTCACCACCGCCGTACACTTAGAAAAGCGGCAAAACACATCTTTCCATGAAGACTTGGAGATGTTTTTGTCCGAACGGAAAACCGTGCTCCAGATTCGACAACCTTAAAAATAGTGCTTATTTCTCAACCAGACTCATTACATGATGTTGGTCTTCACAGCTCTTCTTGCTCTGACCGCCCTGGTGGCCGGAGGCGAGGTCGGACACAACCAAATCCTGGAGTTCCCCGCCGTCTCCAACGCCAACTATGTCAGTTTCAAGCCGGGCTTTTCTGACCTTGCTGGCCTGACCGTCTGTGCTTGGCTCCAGAAAAGCTACCCGGACGATAGGAGATACTGGTTGAGTTACGCCGTGCCGGGGAATGATAACGAGATCATAGTTGGAGAGGGATTGGCCGGGCGCTATATCTTCGACCTCCGCAGATCGCAGTTCGGGACTGTGGAGGTTGGAGCACCCGTAAACGAGTGGGTACATCTGTGTACCGCTTGGGATTCTGAGAGCGGGGTAGCCACCATCAGCGTCAACGGAGAAGTCAAGGCAACAAAGGAGAACTACCAGAAGGGAGAAAAGATCAGGGGTGGGGGTTACCTGGTTATTGGACAAGAGCAGGACTCTCAGGGAGGCAATTTTGATGCAAATCAGGCCTTTGTGGGGAAGATTTACAACCTCAACATCTGGGACTACGGGCTCAACTCCACTCAGATAGCCTACCTTTATGGGTCTGGATTCTGTGGATACGGTAGTACTGAAGTAGAGCCCATCATATCGTGGGCGGACATATTAAAAGAGGACAAAGCCGGGGACACGGCTGTAGTTAAAGGCACCTGCATCGACCTGAAGGACCCCAGCGTGGGTAAGATCCTGAGGTTCCCTCCCCAGTCTCAAGCCAGCACTGCTAGCTTCCTCCAATACACCCCTGACTTCGGAGCTGACGAGCTTGCCGCTTTCTCCATCTGCACCTGGTTCTTCAAGACTTACGCAGACCAGGCCAGATACTTCTTCAGCTACGCCGAGTCTGGTATGACAAACTCTATAATAATAGGAGAACAAGCAACTCTAGGGTTCTGGGTTAGTGGCTATAAATTACTAACCGACATTGTCTTGGACCAACAGCGGTGGTACCACCTTTGTTTCACATGGGGAAGTGAAGGTGTTTCCGCTATCTACGTGGACGGAGTTAAAGTCAAGGAGGGAACCATGGCTGTCGGGCGGACAAAGAAGGCTGGTGGAGTCGTGGTCATTGGACAGAAACAAGACTCAGTTGGAGGGGGTTACGATGCTAACCAAGCCTTCGCTGGGAGCCTCTACAACCTAAACATGTTCAACATCAAGCTGAGTGATGAGGAGGTTGCGAAACTCTACGGAGAGGGCACCTTCTGTGAGATGGTCCCTGACGAGATGTGGGAAGCTGGTCACGTGGTTATCTCATACAGCGATCTGTTTGCTCAGCCGACCCAGGGTGATGCAGTGTTCGAGAGTGGAGAGGAGGCCTGGAGGCATGGAGCCCCACACTGTAGCGGGGAGGATCTTGACGAGGACGCTCACAAGGAGGATTGTTGGAAAACAGAGGAGGAAACCAGATACGAGGTAAGAATATAATTTCCATTTTATCATCTGTGCGTTTGGTCAATGTTCTACCTTTCGATAAAAGCAAACAAATTGTCATAGCATAGATGACGATGTAGACAACCCGCGTTAGCTTAGAACTAATATTGCAATCATGAAAACATAACAGTAACCGATCATTTTTGTTTAAAACAGTATATTAGGTAACCATGGTAATCATAATAACCATCGTAGCCAACGTAACCAGCAACCGTGATAACTGATACATTTTCAGGATAAAGGAACGGTAGGATTTCTAGTGGGGGACATTGAGGCAGCCAAGGCAGCTTGTTACGCATACAAGAAGTGTCATACTCTCACATGCTACGAGAAGGCAGGGGAGAAACGATGTCAAATGAAATCCAGTTTCGAGAAAGCAAAGAAGGATAAGAATAAAACATCTTACACTTACAGGTGTTAGAGAACTTTCTTATTTATTCTGGCGTCAATTTATTCAAAGTTTTGAATCATAAATTTGCATTTAGCACTTAGCTTAATTTGTTAGATTAAGGTTTGAGATTCAATTTTTCATTTTTGGCATGTCTTAACTTTTAAAATCGTAAGTTTGTAGCTTCCTTATTTCAAGTTGAACGTTAGTGATGCATAAAATTGTTTTTTTCTTTTCTGGCATCTGCTAACTCAAAATGTTAAATCATAAATTTGTAGTTTAACCCGAGTAACTTACTTGATTCGTATTGTGCATAGTAAGCGGCTAAATTCGAGCTCACTTCTGATATACTCTTGTGAGTGTATCACGATTTGGTCATTAAGAAATTGAATCAAGTCATATGTCTACTATAATGTGTAGGTTGGATTCTGAGAAGAACAATTCCCCAAATAAGAGCTCTATTCGGGTACCGAAATATTACGCAGTTAACTCGGTACGAATGATCTCAATTCCGACTGCCTTATTAAATTACCTACTAATAAGGAATAGTAAAATACCAATACAGATTAAATAAAAGAAGGACTGAAATTCAGGATTTCGCTATGGTTGATCATGTAGAGGGTTGAAAATAAATTTGTAGAATTTAAGATACTGTGACACAAATTGACCTACTTTTAAAGTATTACAGGGTTGTCAAATGTCATATGTGAGGAAAATATTCAAAGATGTGCATTCTAATTGCAAAAGTTCCAGCTAAATGATCTGATATTTGTTATTATGTAGTATTACATCACACATCACGTACTATTTGAGTAGCAGGAGTAAAAACACGTACTATTTGAGTAGCAGGAGTAAAGACACGTACTATTTGAGTAGCCGGAGTAAGTTCGTTGTCAATGTTGCTCTCTTCACTTTCCTCTGTCTCTTCTTTCTCTTCAGCCGGTGCAGGAGTCTTGTAAACAGGTCTTTTCAGAATGTCCCAATCTTCCTGTAGTAAATACGTGTAGTAAATACGTGTAGTGTATATGTGTAGTAAATACGTGTAGTGTATACGTGTAGTGTATACGTGTAGTGTATACGTGTAGTGTATACGTGTAGTAGATACGTGTAGTAAATACGTGTAGTGTATACGTGTAGTAAATACGTGTAGAGAATACGTGAAGTAAATACGCGTTCTGTTTTAAAACAACTTGTTTTTGAAGTCTTGTAAAGGTAAATTTGTTTTAAGTGTTTCGCAGAGAAATATTCAAATAAACACGCGCCGACACGGGTGACATGGGGGGGGGGTCAGTAGATAATCACTGTACCTGACTTGGCTGACAGTCCCAGATACTGGGTAAATACATGACAGTCTTCTCGACATGCTCCTCCGTGTTTCTCTTGTCGTTAACTCGGTGGTAGTGCACCTGAACATGAAACCAGGTTACACCGTGACGACCACTTTGATGTACCCAGTCTTTTTCAATGATGTCTGTCAGTGTGGCAGCTAAGGTACTCAGTTTATATCAGTTTAGGTACTCAGTTTAGGTACTCAGTTTAGGTACTCAGTTTATATCACTTTATCAGGCTGATCATATAATATGTTCTTTGATTTTCCTGTGCTATTTAATTTGTAACAATTTTGTTCCATCCAACCCCCATGTGGTCGTGATCAGCGTATCTAAAACTTCTTTAATCCCAATGTGTTTGATATCTCGGGGTAAGAGAAATCCGAAACCTATTTTTTATAAATTTAAATCAATTCTATAAAAATCAGCAGCAAGGATCTCAACTCTAGATTTCTAATCAATTATCACACCATCTTCGACAAAGTTCCCATAATCTTTGCAGGAAGTCTACCTCTTAGACATTTCATGAAAAATCAGGTGCTATTTACTCCACTAATTTGGGACTCGGTCCAGGAATCATATCTTAACCCAGAGCCGAAGATAAAACTAACCTCACATATCTTGTACCAAGTTTTACAGTAAGACAAGTCAAGTCCTAGCTGAGACTTGACGTTCCTGATTGCCGTGTTTATAAGGGTCTGGGGGTTGTTCTCTGGATCAGCACCATCATGCTCGGCACTCCACGTTCCACCTACACGGTAACCATGGTTACAGGGGTAACTTCCTTTGAAGAGTTACTTTGAGATCAGACTTATATTCAGCTTTCACCCAAGTTACACACAGGATTTAGAAAGGGCCAATCGCAAAGGACGAAAAGATTAAAATCCTATAAGATCATTTTTTAATTTCTTCTATTTTAAGAGCACACAGTATCGTGATATGATAAGGAAAACACTAGTAGTACCGAATGCGGTGATCTCTTTGTCGTTGTAGTTGCACCAAAAACTGAGAAGCTTGAGGAAGTGTTCCTTCTTGTCGTTGAGAATAGTGTGGTAAAGTTTAGTTTTACTGACACTTCTCATCAAGAGTACTTTGGAGCGGTAAGCCTTGCTTCCTACTGATGTGGGCGGGGTCTAAGGGAGAATTGTGTTGCTAAAATGTTGAAACTCTTTGTATCGTTGTCATACTTCTCAAAGCAACGGTAAATTCATCGCCAAACTTAATCTTATAGTTAAAACTTGTTAATATAAACACAACAGTAGTACAGTCGAATAATACTATTTAACAGTCTAAGTCTCCCAAGCCTACAACGGTTCAAGTACGGACCTGTGATGCGCTAGTGACGTTGTATCGGATGATGTTTGTGTAGGGTATAGTCTCCCCGCTCTTCATCACCGCGTGTCTAAACACGTGACTAACATCGGACGGTACGTAGAGGGTGGGGTAGTGGGTCTGCATGAAGAGGATATCCATGGAGGGCCTGTGAGAATGAAGGGGATGTTGGAGAGAGGAGAGTATAGTAGGGAAGGGGGACTTTACACGGTTTAAAAGTCTGCTACTTGTGGAGGGAGCTATAGGGTTCTCAATGCTGTACGTACTACGAGGGCAACTATGAATAAGAAAAAACTAGCTGCTCATTTGACAGCCTGTTCCTGAAACATAGTGAGATCCAGCACATAACAGCCGTATCCAGTACATAACAGCCGTATGGACTCCGAATGTGCCGTCAGGTCTCCTTGAAATCCTACAACATGGCCACAGGGAGGAGCTAGTGTGAGATCTGAAAATAAAACTCAACTCTGGAAATAATGGTCCTACAGCTACATTGGGATCTAACTGGCAGGTCATTGCAGTATAAAATCGTTTAAGACTTTGAAGCCCACTCTTCAGTGCTACCTAATTAGGAAGAAACAATTAAATAATTAAATGTAATTATTTCGTGTCACACCGTGGGAAGGGCACTCTGAAAAGGTAGGTGTTGGCGCCGGGAACTGCGGCCAGGTAACAGTGCTCAACTCTTCGGCTACTTCTGAAATTATCTCTGTCTAATAATCCTAAAACTTAATTCAGGCGATCTAATCAATTGCACTAGTTCTTAAATTTGATTTGTCACAGACGATAAGCTCAAATATCAGGTTAATCATATTTAAGTTTAAATTTAAGTTAAATTCACTAAGCGTATTATTAAAACATTGTCACACAAATCTACAGAAAAGTTAAAAAGGGAAAGTCCTCAAATACACGTACCAGAAAATGAAGCTCGGAGTCGGAGGAAGAGTCAAGCAGGGTTACCCAAGACACCACGGTACGGCTATCACAATGCCAAGGTTACTGAATGTCATGATAAGACCACCGGTACCGGTCGTCTAAAACATGGTACTGCTCATCCAAGGAGATTGACTGACAATTCAAATTAACTTTAGTATATTCAAGAAGCTCCAATTTTCTATGGAAAAGATTGATCAAGTAGGAGTTACCTGAGAAGGTTGAACTTCGCGAATTTGACGGAGTATCGAGTGCGCGGGGATCGCTTGCGTCTTGGTGATCTGGAGCGCCGTGGAGAGCGCCGTGGAGACCGAGACTTGCGGGGGGAGCGGGACCGGTGTGGGGACCTGCTGCGGGACCGAGATCGGGAATAGGACCTTTTCCGGGGCGGACTGCGAGATCTCCTGACTTTTATGGGAACTTTTCCTGAAACAGTTTCTCTTGGGCATTGAAAAATATGACGATTCATTTAGCTTGAAAGATACGAAAACAGCAAAAAAGACCCAGCTTAAATGTTACTACTGGTGACTCACGATCATTTCTGCCGTCAGGAAAGACAGGTAAAACCCGTCCTTTGTGATCAAGATTCTGAGGTGCAGTAGGCGGTCCGGTGTCAAAACGTGATCTCTTGTTGCCTGGGGGATGAAATTTTGAGGGACTAAAAGCTGTAAACTGATACGCCTACCTTTGATGTGACCAGCGATCTAAGCAGGGAACTGTGACAGGAGTCAGGAATGGTCTAAATTTTGCAGGCCGAACTGCTGTTTTTTAAGTCAGCTCAATCAAAACGCGTACGTAACGTACGTACGTTCGTGCAGACGAATTTGCGCGACGTAAACAATACAATTGTGTCCGCGTTTTCCGATATTTCCAAAAGTAGGTCAGATGGGTGACGATGACTCCCGGCACAGTCATATTGTTTCCTTAACGACTACCATTTGAGCGGGAACGTTATTCATTAAATCATCATGTATTGGTTCTTTGTCATAATTTTTCTGTGTTATTATCTGTTAACAAATAACTGCTAATTGAAAATATGAATTTTGCATTTACGAAGTCATGACAGCGCCCGCCGCCCAGCGGATAAAAGTTTCGCAAATTCAAGATATTCAAGTATTTCTATAGATTTAAAGTATTACACGTGAACTTCATTATGAGCATTTCCAATAATTTTCATGTGTCACATCATCACTGTACATAGTATGTACATAATATTACATGTACACTGTACATAGTACACAGTACCACATGTACAGTGTACACTGTACATAGTACAACGTACCACAGCTAACAGTCCATAATGGTAGAGCTTCCTTACAACAAATGATATAGAACTATTGGCAGGAAACCTTGAGTATGCTGTATGGGTCTTGTGTTTTGTATACACAGTTCAGTGTTTACAATTAGTGTAGAAATTTGCAACAACAAACTTTGCAACTTGTCAACTTGGTACTACATATGTGTTGGTTAAGAGACAGTAAAAATCTACACTCATAGCATATGCGAATTGCAACTGACACTTACTAAAATATCAGTATACATAGCCTTGCATATTAAAACTTATGATTTTTCAAGAAATGCAATCGTGTCAGTTGCAATTTGCATATGCTATGAGATTGTACATCATGAAAATGTATAAGCCGCATCAGTTGAGAACTTTAAAACTTACCATTATCGACTTGCCAAGTCTATCTTGATCTCGTGCTTGACAATCTTAATGAAGGCAAGTGCTTGCCAATCTCAATGAACGTGACTCAGTGGCAAGATTCATGATCATAAACGATGAGGAATAAGGATTACAGATGATTTGACATTTGACAGCGATTAAATGCTCGTAGGCCGTTAACATGAAAGCGAAAGTGTTTGAAGTCATGAGAAAGAGCCTATACAATTTTCCTAATATTTTATTTTTACTCCACTAGACTTATAATTTTCACTTGAACAGTCGGATACGTTTCAAACTGAGAACTAGAGTCGGATTTCAATATTTTCTACTTCACATAATTGCACAAATTTGTAACTCTAGATCGACTTTCCAAGAAACAAGAACAGCATAAAAGGAGCCCGGAAAGTGAAGTACCCTAATCCGGAAAATGTGATAACCTGAGTCTGCGACCCTAACTATTATTTAAGACAGTTTTTTAATTAAAATACATCTAGAAAATTAAACAAAACACTTATTTCAACTTCATTTCAATACTGGGACTTGATTTTATATTACACAAAAGATTTATCAACCTTTTCATAGAGAATAATTTCTTTAATCTAACGTAAAAATGAAATCATTCTCGAGAGGGTGGACGGTCATTTTCTAAAAATAGATGTGACGAACTGTAGCATAATTTTATTGTTTTGATCATTGTGGTATTTGCACTATCATCATTATGATTAAATTCTAATTTTTCTACGTCCGGTAAGACTTAAACCTACAAAATATTTATCAATTCATGAAATTTAATTAAGTAAGTTTGTTCTTCAAATGTTTATTTCAAAGATTCACTTAAATCTTATCACCGACCCGGAGACCAGTCATCGTCCAACGGTGCCAAAAAGATAACATAAGATGTTTGTAATGAATAGCAGGACTTCTTGGCCCGTGATTCAGGAAAACTTTTCCGTCATTCCGTAGCGGCCTTTTTTTTGAAAAACTGCTATTATTTTCTAACATAATTCTTAAATTTTCTTTAGAAGGAAGTGAAAATCATATCAGCATGAAAATAAGTTGGAAGTTTCGATAAAATTCGTTCTATTTAGAGTCTAATTTCTTATCAAAAATGCGCATATAATCAAATCTTCAAATCATTGAATCAAATTTTTATGACTGAATATCGAAGTGCTATTTAGACGGTTATGAATCACTTCAATACTCGAGACAAGATAGGTGTGTTAATCTTGTTAAAACTGACTTTGAACTTATTTTCGTTTCAAATATCGGCTCAACGGTGTGGGCGCGCAGGCATTTATCAACAGTTCCGACCTTTACATCTCAAAATATTGTAAATCTTTGGCAGAACAACGATTGAGAAACGAAAGACTCATGATATTTCACACTCTTTATAAAAATTTTCTACTCATTATAATGCCTTATTGTTTGATACAAGGATTTGTAGTCAGCTTTATCTTATCCTGGTCTGAAGTCAAGTGGCTACAAACCAGCAAACATACAGGCAATCCGCAATGAATAGAAACATCTTTTGTTCCAGGTATTCTGAAATAAATTGCACTCTACATATACATGATATAGTACAGATAAAACTTCAGTGCCATTCACACACGGCGCATTGTAAAATCACCTGCTTCTGAACTCATTGTACAAAATGTATTATTGTACATTCTTATTTCTACCCAACACTTTATAAAACAATATATTATAGAACATTATCAACAAGCCATAATATATAACTTGTGTATTATGCACATGTGATTAACAGGCAAGATACTTGAACCACCGAATACCGCTTAAAAAGGAAAAGTGATTATACCATATAAGGACATTAATGAGTTTCCTAAAATAAGCAGCTCCCGTACAGTGTACATCTACACATGAATCTAAGATTTTTTCCCGTATCTTGCCATTTGGGCCCGAAGGGCCCAAATGGCAAGATTGTTTTGATACGTTTTGTGCACGTGCACAAAAAGTACAAAACAAGGGTTGGCGATCGACAGCGTAAGTTTGGAATATTAGCTCGAAAAGTGTACGTGTACGTACGTACGTACGTACGTACGTACGTACGTACGTCCGCGCTCCTTTATCAAACTTATCATGTATACAAATACGATTATAGGTTTTAACTGCCCAAGGCCGCAGAATGTACTTCAGATATACATAATCATTATGAAATTTATGTGTATTTGCCTCACATCAAGAAAAATGATCAAAATTCTAAAACTTTAGTTTTATTGAGTAATTTGTCGAAATTTGACAGATTGAAAGATGAATGTAACACGATTTTAATCTCAGCTCCGTACACGGTACAAATCTATTTAACGACAAACTTACATTTAACGCTATAAAGTATAAACACAACGCAGTATGACTTTGAATAAATTATAAAGGTAGCACAGACAATATAATTATGACGACGTCATACAGACTCAATATACTTGAAATAAATTAACAATGAAAAGAACGCGCGATAGTGTTCAAACTTTGCGCGTGCAGCGTGAAATTTTAAAATCATGCATTGAACGGCTGCATTAATTCGCGCGTCTGTATTTACACGTGCAGGGCCAGAACTATGAAAATTAACCGAAATTACGAGTGGTTAGTGGTTGCGTATTTTGATTCCTTATTTCGCGAATTTTGATTACAATAAGCGACGGCATGATAATTGATACGGGAAATTCAGCGGTCGCCTGACACAGTGAAAGCGGCCGCAATTCTTGTTAGTATGATATTATCTAAAGTATTTGATCAGATTTATTTTCAGTGTTATTAATTGACTAAAGTCTTACTACATTGGCCTACATGTCTACTGAAATAGTCTTACTACATTGCCTATATAGAAACAGCGGAAGAGGCTTCAAATTTTTAACGTTTCTTTAACAGCTTAACATATATTTAAATTTTCAAGTCAACATTTCGAAAGACTGTGGCAATTTTGGGACATTCTTTTGAATTAGATTAAATTTTATAAATTAATTCAGACGCCGTTTGTGTTAACGATTTTTCAGTAAACAAAAACCTGTTTAACTTTTAAGACTTAGACAAACAAATCTCGAGCGCAAACCTTTTCCTGCAGCAGTAAAGTTGGATGTAGGCTGTGCGATTATGTGTGCCATGGGCGGCGGGTTAGCTACAGTGAATCTGGTAGTCTTGACTGGTTCTTGAGAAAACTGTAAAATAGAGTTGTTACTTTGATAGAAAGTTGATGAGAAGAGGAGGCCTTACATTCTTGTAATTGCTGTGATAGGATCCGGTGAGGGATCTGACCTGATCAAACACACTCGGCACTAGTACGATAAATACTTTTGGGCTGGTTGTACTTGAATTTCGAGATTAATGACTCACATATCGTATACATATGGTACACATATCGTATAGATACTACATGACGTCAAGCCGGAGCTCAGCAAAATTTGATTGATTTGTAACCGGTTTTAACCCGATTTACCGATATTATGACCGGTTTCAACCAGTTGGTCGGGTTTGATGACTTACTCTACAGTTTAATATGATGGGATGATTCGACGGTACGAAAATTTTCGGTCATGTCTTATAAGAACTGCTTGACTCTAGGTGAAATAAGACAAAAAGCCAGAAAAAGAAGGCGTTTTGCTCATTAAATAGTAGACAATTTTCATCGTACAAAGATCTGACGATCAACTGTAACTGCTTTTGAATATCAATATGCCATTGCGATTGCTAGGAAGTGTTTTTCTTGTAATTTAACTACGACAATTGCAGGGTCTTTATTCTTCAAGCATCTATTCAAATTTCCTGTTAATCAGAAGCTATTGCTACACAAGGAGACAGAAACACATCAAACAAAGACACTTACAGTTAATCAAGTACCCACCTTGGAAACACCCCGTATCTGCTGGGTATACCCAGCTTGTTGGGTGCTCTGCGGCACGGATGTCTGGTTCTGCGCGGGCTGCTGACTCCCCGCCTGCTGGGACGGGAAGCTGGAGAAGCGGGGGTTTCCGCTCTTCGCAGTCTGGTTGTACGACGGTGGGTACATGTAGTTGCCCTGTGTGCCAGTCTGAAGTGCAGTGAGTTAAGATATTGGTAGATGTATAGTTAGGTAGATGTATGGTTAGGTAGATGTATAGTTAGGTAGATTTATAGTTACTTATATGAATAACTATGTAGATGAAGTAGATGACTAGATTTATAACCCGACAATCGACATCCAATTAAAACGTTTACCCCGATGATATAGGTCCGGTGTGATAAAGATGGCTTTCACTCAAACGTTGATGATGGACAGGATAACAGGTTAAAATCGATACAGGGGTCCAAGATTTACCATAACTGTGTGCACAGTGTAACTGTACTACTGCTCCACTGTGCAAGTTATTTGTAAATCTCAGTACATCCGGCCAGTTTCTACCACCAGCTGTGTGATCTACACTTGCTCTGGTTCGTGGTAATGTGAGATGTATCACAGCGAGATCGTTCTACATCAAGTTTGTTAGGCACCACAATCTTGCATACGCTAGCAATTTGATAACTTGATTCAATCTATTCGTGAAATCAAAGCTTTACAGGCCAGAACAGAAACTTGAAACTCGTCCATAAATGTTTGTGGTAGAAAGAAATGTGTTAATACAGTAAACCCTCGATTTACCGGGCCTCTCGGGGGAAAGGGTTGAGGCCCGGTAAATAGAGGGGCCCGGTAAATAGAATTTGACCAAAATATGGCCTAATTTTGGCCAGAAATAGTAACTTAAGTTATTGTTAGCTATGACAGGCGTCAATCATCTCGTGTATCTTTATTTGGGCAGTATAATAGCATGCTTTAATTGGGTACAGAAGGAGCCGTATAACGTAACGACCCTGAGATAACAAGATTTGACATGTGACACGTAAAGAAAAGACGGGAGGGAATTTTTTGTGAAAATATTGAAAAAGTTTCGGGGGAAAGGGAGGAGGCCCGGTAAATAGAGGGACCCGGTAAATAGAGGCCCGGTAAATCGAGGGTTTACTGTAATTAGGTTTCTGCAACTTTCTACAACATCTTTCGGTGAATTCATTAGACTCGGTTCACTACATAGCAACAAAGAGGTACCAAAACACCACAAATTGTGAGCATTTTTGACGATTGATGATCCTGTAGCAATTGTATGACGGTAAATCATTGATGTAAGATTCGATCATATTTCGAAGTTAAAAAGTTTTATCCTCCACTATCACATAAGTGTTTTACTTAATGGATCTTCTCTACCCGAAAAACAATAAAACCTAAACTTACTACCACGTGGCGAATAGATAACAGTCTGATTGTTAGATTAATTGCACTTAGACTCTCAAAAAAGTTGTTTTCAAGTAAACTATGCAAGCAAAAACTCACGTTTCTTTCCAATACACAGAGAAAGCTTCACTAGGAATAAAACCATAAATTCGAGGTTTCTTATCAAGCTCACCAAAAACTAAAAGGAATTTAGCCAAATTATCCATATTAAATTACTCTTCTTGCATCAATCAACATTTTATAGGTAATTATTTCTTTAGTATTACCGGTTCTTTCCCGAATTTGATATGAAATGAACAGTTTACAACTGGAACTGGTACCCGTTATAAATGCAGGACAATGATATGAATGTCCCGTTGCCCCAGACTACACTTTTGGCGACAAACTTGACTTACTTGACTTACAGCACGGCTTCAGTGTCCGAGTATCGATGCACTGTCTCCACAGAAGCCTATCCGCCATAAGTCTCCCAATTTCTTCAGTGCCTGCCAGACCAGTATCCCTCCGCAGGTTGTCCAAGTATGTTATCGCTAGCCTCCCTCTAGCCCCATGTGTAGGCGATTAGCAACAAGCTCAGGGTGCCTGTGCACTTGGCCAGCTAATCGCATTTGCCGTTCCTGAATCTTCATGATTGCCCGGGTCTTGTGCAGCTTCCAGTCGATGTTTAGAGCCTTCCTTAGCAACCTAGTGAAACATCCATCAATGTGTTTTTTTTCAGTGACTCTATGAGTGTCCAAGCTTCAGAGCCGTACAGCAATTATATTGACTTCCCTGTAGAAACAAAAAGTCTGATCTTTAGACTTTACCTTAGGTTAGACTTCCAGATTCTCGTGAGGTTGTGGCAGGCTGCCCAAGCTTTGCATTTTCTAGCCCTAAAGTCTCATTCGGTCTTAAGCCGTTTTGGTTGTTACCCAGTGTTTTCTCAAAACTAGGCTTTATCCTGTAAAGCAACATTCTGTTCATAGTTTTACTGACTATAGATGTCAGAGAGATGCCTCTGTAGTTGTCAGTTTTAGTGAGATCCCCTTTCTTTGGCACGGGTATGATGTTGCTGAGCCTTCATCTGTCACCATCACTTATAGCACTGTTGCATAATTTCAGGATAATGTCATCCATGTCCACTCGTTTTATTGCTTTTGGTGCGATACCATCGTCACCGACAGCTTTGCCTTCAACAATCGACAATTTGCTTCTTTGCTGATTGCAACTCTTTCAGGTAGAGGACCATCCTTGATATCCTGTGGGGGATGCATTGTCCTAATAGGAATGTCGCTGTTAGGGACTCGTGATGGTTGTCCAAGTAGTCCAGAGAAGTGCTTCTTCCAGTTCTTCAAGCGTTCTGACGAGCTACTCCCGATCCCCTCTATAAGCCCACAGCTAGATCTTTAAGAGGCTAATTGCCTCAAAAGCCCTACTTGGCGACAAAGGTATTGCATAAGACTGCTGGTCGACTAATAGGCCATGTTTATGAACTATAAAGATTTCCACATAATGATGACTGTGATCATGTAATAACACGTCAATAAATAAGAAACTACTTGAATTGAAGTTCACATAATTAGATTAACAACTTAGATTAAGTTAACTAAAAACCAGTACACTGACTGAGGATTCCTGCTTTTTGACAGTGCTCTGCTGGAACTGAACCACTTTGACTTTCGTAGCATTCCAACACTGAGCAGCAGTCGTTCTCTGTGCTTCGTAGCTCACTTTATCTCCGATATTAGGTAGAGGACCCTGCCAGATAATTGTCAATGTTTTAAAGAATATGGTAAAACCGTATTTGCTACTAAAAATGAAAAAAGTAAGTTATCAACATTAAGGACTTGGTTACATATTACCTGAACAACACCAAAGTTAAACATAGTGTTCTTGTCGATACAACCATATCCAAAATACTTCTTCGTAACATAACCTTCTGATTTGATGTTCTGGACACCTGTTATAATATAATCGCTATTGAATAATTAGAAAACCTAGGTATGAAATGCACAATAAATTAAGTCGATTTCATTGACAATTTGGAGTGTGTCATTTAGCCACTCTCATGAAAATATCGACTCTTACCATTACTCAATATCTGGATGTTTCCTCCCCCAATCCAGGATGATGACATCCTGTAATAATCAACTTCTTAAATTGAAGATCATAAAATAAATGGTAATTGCACAAATTTCAACCCTCAAAATAAAGAAGAATCTGGGTGTTTCACAGCAAACTGAAATATAAATATCTATCAATATAAATGCATGTTTTTATTCTTGAAAAATATGATAGTATGACATTAATTATCGAACCTGAGGGATATTAAGATATAAATCACTATACAAGATTAAGATCAGCATTTAACAAAACAATTTCTTAAATTGACATAATATTTAAAACCAAAAATTAATTTGATAAAGTAAGCTTATGATAAACTGATGTGGATCAGATAAGCTAAGCAAAATCAAAGGCATTTTTTTCTAAACTATAACTTATGAAATTATAATAATAATATGTAAACATTTAATTTATTGCTTTAAAACCAATCGGGTTGTGGTTAGATCTTTAAGATCTAACCACAACCATGAAAAGCGATTCTTACAAAGGTATCATGTAAAGATAAGTAAATAGTTGTGACAGAGACTTGAAATTAAAAACTTTACATATAAAATGCTTAATTGATTCGGCCGTTCCAAATGCTTTAATATTAAATTGGGATGAATACATAAAAGTAGGTGTACAATATGTTATCAAAAGGTTCTTCAACTGACTTAATACAGAATACTATAAATCATACATCACTGTTATTCTTGCTTTGATTTTCTTGCTCTTCTGTACAAGCACATCTTAACTTTATACATGATACACACTAAGAAACCTATTAGAAAGCTGAGCCCAACAAACAGAAAAATCATAAGAATATCCAAATTGTACATTTCTATGATTGATTGCTGTTTGATAATTGAGTTTCTCAAGTAATCAGCATTACCAAACTTAAACAAATAATTCACATGGTAATTCAATACTGCTCCACCTGAGCCAGGGTCATTGACAACAGTTTCAGTAGCCTCCTTCATGTTTTTAGAATAAATGATTTGCTCTTTGTTCATTTTATCAACAACTGCCATGAACGAATCCTTATTTAAATCTTTTTTAGTAACATGATTCCACACTTTTTCCTTTCCATTATGACAGCATTATGAAGTTGATCAGCAAATAATGGTACACAAATAAGAGGAACATTATAGTCAATACTTTCCAGCCTTCCATTGTTTCCACAGTGGCTAATGAAGAAGTTAATCTACCTTACAAGACATATTTACGCGGATCAAAAATCTGGGGATCAAATTTATGGTTGGACAATGAAATGGGGATTTTTTTTTAAATCCCCAAATTTTGTACCCCGCATTAAATTGGCGCATTTTCACCGACTCTGGATCTGGAGTCAATACTGAACCTACTGAGAATATCCATGCATCTAAGACACCTAATATGCTTCTATCATCTGATGAGGAATATAAAACAGGAAAACATGAAAAGCTGATAACTGAGGTTATTGACCAAGTTCAAGTTATACTAAAAGGATTTGAAAATGGCTTTCTTTCTAGAGTTGACACAATGTTAGATGAAAAACTGTCCACTAAGTCAAGTGATAGCTCCTACTCTTTGACTTCTAGGAGAGCACCAACACCAAGTTCGTCATCAGGAGTTTCCAGTATTTCATCCTTTGAGCCTGACCTCAATTATGAACACAGT
>JH153375.1:374822-388758 GCA_000226015.1 Mnemiopsis leidyi
GTAACGTACGTACACACGACATAAACCTAGTATACACATTCTCCAACCACCCCCTCGATCGTTAACCCTTAGTAATGCCTTTTTGCGCCTTCGGTGCAAAAAGGCATTTGACGGGAAAAATAACTCAGGTAAATACGTGATCTAAAAATAACCCAGGTAAGTACGTGATCTAAAAATAATCCAGGTATATACGTGATCTAAAAATAACCCAGGTAAGACGTGATCTAAAAATAACCCAAGTGAGTACGTGATCTAAAAATAACCCAGGTAAGTACGTGATCTAAAAATAACCCAGGTAAGTACGTGACAAGCTCGTACCACCCCCGCGGGAGTCTACTGAACGACCTGGACACAAGTTTCTACGTGATACAGAGCGGAGAGTTTAGCGTGTTTACTGAGGATAGCAATCAGAAACAGTAAGTGTATAGCTACTATTTTCCAGTTCAGTCTCATCATTACTGAGGATAGCAATCAGAAACAGTAAGTGTATAGCTACTTGTATAGCTACTTGGGGAGTCGTCTTTGTATCAGAGTGTTCCACACTCATTTCTTATTAAAACAAAGTCTTTTTTGGCTGATTTGTTTTCGTTCTCTAGAAGATGCAACATTTTAAACTAGGACTGATCTGGTTCCCGGCATTTTGCCAATCCCGGTTAAAAGAACGGTAAACGTTCCAGTCCCGGTTTTAAAGCGATCTATTTCAGACACGTGATAAAGAAATCCTACCAAGGAGATAGTATCTTCAGTCTTCTCAGTATCCTGGATATGATCTCTCTCAACAAAGTATCTGTAAGATCTGAGGTGTACGCTCGGGCTGAAACCGACTGTTATCTCCTCAAGTAAGATCATTTGCTATATCTTTTAAATGAGATTTAAAATAGATACGTAACTGTTGCTAAATATCCATAATTTCAATAATTGAAAATATTAAACATAACAACACTACTCCAGGTTGCCAACAAGCGTGTTCAGAACGATCCACAACAAAAGTCCTGAGTCCATGTTCAGATTTGTGCAAGTAATCCTGCTGAGGTTGTCACGTGTTACTTATCTGTCTCTACACAAGTACCTCGGTCTCACTAAGGAGCTTGTCGAGAAGGTTTGTTCTATAGCCGCTTAATTGTTCTTACCTACAAACCATGCTTAACTATGGACGGGAGGGGGGGAGGATCATGTTTTTTTGTTTTTTTGTTTAGGTGGAAGTGAAATTTTGAAAAAAACAAAAACAAAAAAAACAAAAAAAACAAAAAATACGTGATCTCCCCCCACGGGAGTTGTATGTGTTAAGAGTTTTAGTGAAGAAAAACAGGCATTGACTTTAATATATGAATGTTTAAAATTTATTATCGACTGTTTAAAGATAACTTACTTTTCTTCTTTGATTTTTCTGTGGCACACCTTTTAGCAATCGATCTAGCTGATTTTATCGGACATCCAACTATTTGCGTTCTCAGCATGCTAGCTGCTTACTATTAGTGTAAAGTTTGGGTTATTTCGCAGGATATAAAACTGCCGGACATGAACATTCATTGTCTTACATGCCAGAAAAGGACAAAATCTGGAAAAAGCAGACGGTGAGAACCAATTAAAAATTTCAGGGACTATTCCGTGGTGAACCTATCGTACATTTTAGGGGTCCATATATCTAATAAATTGAGAAACAAGAATTTAGCTTTAGAGTCTGGAGTGTTAAATGAAATAAATGGATGGCCATGTTAATTAACTAAGTAAGCAGTAAGCGGAAGCCAAGCAGACTACAACCACTCTTGCAGGAGACAACGCAGTAGAAGTAACACAAACAACAGTGCTACAAGCAACCCTTCAGCGGGCGAGGATATGGGGGAGGAACCGTATGAGGAAAGAGCTCGTCCTGTCTTCGACATGGGTAAGACTACAACCATGCAACGCATGCAGCTTTCCGTTATAGCACACATACAGCTATAATAGCAACGTGCCATAATGCCATGACAACTTAACTTCTGTTGTCATTGTCTCCGCCAAACGCAACATACAGTTCATCCATCAAATTGCTTTGTGCATTTGTGCATCTTCACAAAGTTAGCTGGTCCTCCGTGATTCCACTCACACGTAAGTCGGTTACAACTAAAGTTTACGATTTTCTTTCAATTTCGCAGAAGCTGCTGCAGAACGAAAGATAGAAACCCCATTAGATGTCGCTGTGGCAGATTCAACATCACAAGATAACATAGACGATAGTAGCATTATCAAGATCGCTGTCGAAGATTTGGTTTCCTTGTTTGGCCTCAAGGTTGGTCTAAGCTACACTTTTCTTTAGTTCACTTTTTTGACATTCGTCGGAAAATTCTTTTTTATATCTTACGCAGAAATTTATACCTCATCATGATGTGAGAGTAGGTGCGATGATACTGACATCATTATTTGTTATTTATTTAATTTCATTCATGTGAGACGAAATTTGTTGCCCGCTTCTTTTTTGGAAAATGACAGTAAAAATAGCTTGTTGGAGATTCTAGAATTTTCTGATCTCTTAAGATATAATCGCCGTATTCTTTTGCCGTCAATACGGCCTATTTGGGACACGCTGATAAAATGTAAAACGCGATGATAAAATAAATGATAACTTTTGATAAACTCACGTGCGCTGCGTCGCGCGCGTCACGCGATTAATAGTATAATATAGCTTAGCTTAACTAGCTAGTACAGTACAGCTATCATACTATACTACTATGCTATGATACTGTACTAATACAGTGCAACTATCATACTATGATAAAACTAGACTAGCGTAATAAAACTACAGCTCATATCACGATGTAGTGGATAATGTTGATTGACAAAAGTTGCGAATTTTGGTTTTGCTACCAGCAGGGTTAATCGCCGTCCGCCGATATTTGCATTTGCGATGAACGTGTAAGCATCGCGTTGAAAGCTGCCAATTCGTTTATCGCTTTGACCTTTGTTCAACAAACTCTGAGTCCGATCGATCTATCGACTAGACTATGGACTATACTATTGGCTAGCACTACTAGCTAGCTAGTAAGATATTTTCCCCATTTAAAAGCCCGACACGGTTAACACAGCACTCCCCACAGGACGCCTCAGTGCTGGAAGGGAAAGTAACGCTGGTCCACATAGCACGGGGCAGTGTGATCTGTAAACAGGGGGATGTCGAGAAGTTCCTCACTTTCGTCGTGTCCGGACATCTCGAGGTCACGCAGCACGATATTCACGACAACGAGGAGGTAAGAGTTAAATTGTATCTTTTTTTCTGGCTGTTCTGCTTATCTAATACCAAGTTTCAGCTGTTTCCACTAACATTACTGCAATCTCGGAAATGAGATGAAAATCGGGAATGTTCAGTGTTATATCATCACGTTTGAGTGTAGTCCAAAGTACATTTTGTTCGATCTACCTCTAAAGTACATTTTGTTTGTATACATATTGTAAATTTTTTGATCTACCTGTAAATTATCAGGCGTTTCTCTACACAACAAAGCTCGGGGAGTTTATCGGTGTCATGTCGGTGTTGACCGGGGATCCCAGTCAAGTAACCGTCACTGCTATCAAGAGATCCATCATCCTTACCATCTCTAGAGCTGACATCATCAAGTAATTGCCGCACATTTTCTATGGGTAATGTTGCAATGCGGATTGACAATAAATTTGTTTGTGGAACAGCAGAGTAAAGTTCCTGAAAAGAACGTTTATAAATAAAACGTTTAACATACTCTGTCTAGGCAATTAATACTTTGGGAAGGATTGAAACATCCTGAACTGTTGAATCAATGATGTCGTTCTCAAGTAAGCTAGTAAATCCTGCTGAGTTTAATTGAATAATTTTAACATCTTCTGACTTGAAAGTTAATTTCTTGTACAGGTTGATTAGAAGTAATCCGTCCACTCTTGAGAAACTTACACACGAGTTCACTAAACGAATCTCCCTGTTTGTCCGGCAGATGGACTATGCGCTGGAGTGGATGAGTTTAGAAGCTGGCCACGCCCTTTACAGGTCAGCTTTTGACATGTTTTAACGTAGTCACTTTTATTTTATAAAGGTTTGGTAATGCAAACTTGATTAGACCTTTTTGATAGAGATTGTTAGGATATAATCTCGCTTGACAGGGTCAGACGCGAAGTAAATTACCGAGAAACAAGCCTTTGTTTGTCGATTGATTTGTTCAATCAATTTGGGGAACACCCCTCACTTACATGTTAACATTAAGTTGCTTCCTAGCCGGAAGTGTGCAACTGTATAAATGCAAAAATGTGTCAAACATTAAGCCATGCATTTCACTGCCTTATACCACAGGCAAGGGGAAGCATCACATAGCACCTACATCGTGCTGAGCGGACGTCTAAGGTCTGTGCTCGAACATGAGAACGGAAGAAAAGAGTTAGTATCCGAGTTTGGTCGAGGCGATACTATCGGTGTCATCGAGTTTGCTACAGGTACGTTTTTAATCCGGTAGTGGTCTTTTCAGTGCAACTTTCTTGGGTTGGAAGTTCTAGGATGGTTGAAGTGTCTTGATTTATAACAATTATAAAGGCATTTCAATTTATTTGACACTGAGCACTGCTCTTAATATTGACGTTCCAATCAGGTTCACCTCACACACACACTGTGCTGGCTGTACGTGACACGGAGCTCGGCAAGATACCTGAGGGTCTTCTCAACACCATTAAACTGTGGCATCCCAAGGTAAATTATATCTTTCGTTACAAGCTTAACATCGTATATGTTTAGCTTAACATCGTATATGTTTAGCTTAACATCGTATATGTTTAGCTCTTGTATAGTTAAAATTGTCGGTGATTGAGTTAATAATACGTGTAAGACTATTTATCCAGTAATCGGTCTGCTTGTAAATTGTCTGCGTTAGTTGATTTTCGGGGGTCCAAGTTTTAGAGCCTTCTGAAAGTTTGCTATTGCATCGTTGCCTCATACTTTTTCATTAAATTTTCAACATTTATTTCAAGTAAAACCCGTCTCAGACTGTATCGAGACTGATCCAGTTGCTAGGACACCAAGTTTTGGGACAGTTCAAATACAGCTCTAAACAGCAACCTCATCTGCAACGTCCTCTTCATCAATCTGGCTCAGGTTGGAAACAGTTTCATCATTAGTTCTAGCCATTTTCAGTGCAACGGTTTATTTGTTTTTAGCAATCTAAAGCTCTCTGCTATTATTGCTGGTTTTTCCTAATGATATATATTTTCACATTGTCACCCCCTGTCAGGTAGCAGCAACATTCACCACACACCAAACACAAATCTTTCTACCGTCGCCCTCCTACCTTGCACAAGAAACGTAAGTGTTGCGCTGTTTTAAAAAGTTTGTCCGCATGTTTTGTCAGTCTGATAAGATGTTGATAATGATAACTTACAAGTCGTACAACTCCGCTTTATACTCTGAGAAGGTTACCGTTCCTAACAGCCCGACACTCCAGGTTCCACTCCACGCCTTCTCAGCAGCGCTCTGTTCCGCTATCAACACGATAGGACCCTGTACCAGACTAACCTCCTCCTTGATACTCAAACAGCTGGGCTGCGATGCTCTCAACAGGTACGGGTAGACTTTGTTTGGGGGGAGGGGTGGCCAAGTAGGGTTACTGGGATAAGCTGTAAGATCTATATAGTAGTATTGAGTTCCCCAGATCATTATCAGGAGCAACTGGCACGCAAACACTGTCGGTAGTCACTAGCTCTGAAATATGAACGCAGGCAGCGATTATCAAAAAAAATGATAAACGCAGTTTAGAAAAATTAAAAACATAATATATTAATGTTTTGATAATACATAATTGCTTTATTCAATATTGTTGAACTAGATTTCTTTGCAATAAATCACTATTCCGTTGTTGATAAAAATATTGGAGGGGGCGCATTGTTCTAATGAGCTTCTTTACAAAATAAGATTTTTCTTGACATCCTAGGATAACGGCTGATGTAAACGGCTTATTTTAAACCACGTTTATTTTCAAGATTGTATATAGTAAAGAGCATACTGTATATAGTAAAGAGCATACTTTAACAATTATCGAGCATACTTTAACAATTATCGACTATCGTGCTACTTATTATAGATTTCAATATACAACAAACATTTAGTGTCACATTAATCATCAAACGCTTTGAAATGTACAATTTAGCACACCATTTTAACTGTCTTTACTAACTTTTTAATAAAACCAAATTCAGATTTTTTCGCAATAAATCTGTGTTTCGTTGATGGAAATATTGGGGGGGGGGGATTCTACCAATTACTGTAGAATGTTTTTTAGTTATCTATAGCGTTCTCACACAATTGAAAAGTAGAGACAATTATATATGAAATGTAATAATTAATGATAAACTGAGGTTTGTGGCTCGATTCCCGTTCTGTTACTTGTATCATCAATTTCTTAAAATGTTGGTTGTGACAAATCACACAGGCTGGTATACTCGATTTCATAACTTCCTATTTATTAACGACAGCTACTATCAGCTTAACAAAGAGATGAAATTAATAACTATAAGTTCTATAACATACTTGAATTATCTTATCCTTATCTTAAAATCTGACGTTGATAGATTAATTCTTCTTGTCACCTTGAAGATACTATGTTTTGAAAAAGTAACTTTACTTTTCAGTTTCCGTTTTTTACATTCTCTTTATCCCACACGGGGACCTCAACAAAAGTACTACTTATCGTATCCGGTTGTGCTGCCCATCCTACTTCCTTCAGTAAGGCCAGTCTCGCTTTGATGAACGAACGCTGGATCTGGAAGAAGTCTTTCTTTGGGAGCAGCTCCCCCTCCCCGTCCTTTTTTTCTTTTTTCCTTCTCAGTCGCTCGAAATTATGATGATTGTTCCAATCATAACGAACCTGAGATGGAATTTAGCGTAGATAACATTTCAATACAGCATTTCAATACTTGCAGTGATAGCTAGGTATATATATATACATATATGTTACCTTCCTAGTAAGTTAAAAATAAACTTGTACAGTATGAATTTCATCTCAACATGAAGTCTTGGTTGTGACAAATCACACAGACTGGGACATGAGATTTCCTACCATCCTATTTATTAACGACAGCTACTATCAATGGAGAGACTGATAAAAGGGAGATAAAAGTAATACTTATAACACACTTGAATTATCTTATACATATAATCTTGAAATCTGACGTTGATAGATTGATTCAACCAGTCACCTTAAAGATACTTTGTTGTATGTTAATTTTACGCCTTCAGTTCCCATATTTCTATGGAAATGAATTATTTGGTAAACCATTCGAACTTTCTCTTACGAACCCCTTTCAATTTATAAACCAATTTATTTAGAACCGTTCATTCTTAAAGTTAATGATTTAAATACAATATATCATAGCAATTGAAAAACTAATGTAGTTGATATTTCACATCGTGAATCAATTACTTCAGAGACGTAAATATTTTCAACAAGAATTGAAAAACGTATTACAATTGACATTAATATCTCAAACTAAAAAAAATAAAACCCACGTTTTAAGTCCCTGACAAGAGTTACCTTAGATGTTGACGTCTTTTCTCTTCACTGCCTTGACAAACCAGTTGTCAATGTCATAAGAAATCTTCTTATCATGATTTCATGTGGTCGTTTAACAAATTGTTCTTATGAGCTTCTTTACAAAATAAGATTTTTCTTGACATCCTTGGATAACGGCCGATGTAAACGGCTAATTTTAAACAGCCTTTATTCTCTCTGTATATTGCATACTGCATACTGTTCAATTATTGCTTGAATAATCATTGTGCTTTTTATTATAGATTTCAATACTCAACAATCATTTAGTGTCTTATCAATCATCAATCGCACAGCCTTGCAATGTACAATTTAGTGCACCATTTTAACTGCCTATTACTAACATCTTAATGAAACCAAATGGCCGACCTTTATAGAACTGAGCGATTATCCATATAATACTAAATTAATAATCCAAATACTAAATTATTTTAACGCATTTTTAATGTACCGTGTTCGAAGTTTTATTGTTGCATAAATGAGATCTCGTCAAAAAAGAAGATTTTTCTGGTCTACAGCCGAATTCCAACAACAAGCGTTTTATTCTTTATAATAAATACACGGTAACCCCTGCATTTAATGGGTCTTTCTTTCGAAAGAATACAACTTTACTAAGGAGGTCCATGGAGGTCAGACTAAAACGAATAAAGTTTATGGGGGATGAGGCACTTATGTACACCTGACACCAACCGCCGTTTTTCCTCTTCTGTAAACATCTTCTGAACATAATTACTGATAAAAAGTTCCGTATTTTACAGTTTACACTTTTACATTACGAACACAATATAATAAGTTCAAAGTCAAACAATAAGTTATTTGTTTTTTGGTAGAAAGCTCTTAATTACAATTTGTCATTAGTTGCATTAAGATAAAACTGAGCGTTGCGTAGCCATGAGTTTAACGTATACTAAACGTATTATGACGTATATATGACGTATACTTGGTGTAGGTGTCAATATAACCGTCTATATTGTTCTTTATCGCAAACAGCTGGAGGGACCTGTCCAGCGAGTTTCAGACGCAGCAACCGGTTTCTTTGTTCGATCCGACGAACCTGAATAAATGGAAGTAATCTATGATATGTATTTTGCGTCGATACAATGAGCCCTATTGAGTGAACGTTTTTTGAAATCATAATTTTGCCGTTTTATTTCACCGCTGGAGTGACAAGCTCGTCAAGAGCTTTAGCTTTTTTTCGAAAATGATTCTCTCATAAGTCATAATAGGTTTTAAACTTGCCGGGGCAACTATCGCATCTTCTAGATGGTTGCAGTTCTTGATCATAGACCTTATCATTGTTACTTCGGTTGTAAATCTTGTTACATTGTACATTTCCAGCTCTGTAAAGTTAGGACATTTTGTGTAACAAGCTAATACTGTCCCGTGATTCCTTACAAATTTAACAACATCTTTGCCTTCAAGGTGAAGGTCAAGAGAATGAGATGTCCACCCCCCCTCGTTACTATGTGAGGGTAGGTTTCTGAAACTTTGTCTCTTGCTTTACCGACAGCTGAAGTATTGTCTGTAATCACCTGGTAAACCTTCTTTACCGCTCGAGCAGATGAATTCCTCAAGGTAATCAGCAGTTTTTGCAATTCCTAGAGTTTCCTTCAAGATTAATCCTGACATGTTTACCAAGGCGCGGAACCTCCACCCCAGATGGCCTCAACTCTACGGTCAACCCGAAATCCACAAACCAGGTGCCCCCATCCGTCCTGTGGTCAGCTTCTACAACACCTCCCTTCAGGCTCTCCGCAAAGTCCTCGCAACTTACCTCAAGCCCCTGGCCCAGAACCCTCTACGCCTCAAAGACTCCTCTGACTTCAAGCAACGACTGGAATTCTCCTCGACCCCTCCTTCCCCTACCACTGCTCCCTTGATGTACAAGCCCTCTACTCTTCTTGCGACATGCGCCTTGCCACTAAAACTGCCATCACTTCCTTCGAGCAGAATCCTGGACTCCTCCCCTCCAATCTCACCTCGACAACCCTTGGCACCCTCATCACCTTCTGCTTGGACAACTCCTACCTAGAATTTAACGGCTGCTTCTACTCCCAGGACGAGGGTGGAACCATAGGATCTCCTCTAATAGTGGAACTCGCTGAGATTAGACTTGCAGAGATTGAAACCTTGGCTCTATCTTCGTCCCCGGATCCTCCTTCATCCTACTCCCACTTCGTTGACGACGGCTGCGGTGCATTCAGAGACAAAGATCACGCAAAAACGTACCTAACCTTCCTCAATTCCCTGACAGAAGACCTTAACTTCACCATGAAACATCCCTCCCCCGACGGATCCTTACCCTTCCTCGACGTTTACATACACCCTGACAAGTCCATGTCCGTCTACAGAAAACCTACACATACCAACCTCTTCACGAAGTACTCCTCCTGCACCACCAATCCTCCATGAACAGCGTCATCCGATCCCTCACACGGCGGGCCTACAACCTCGGCTCTCCTCAACACTTAGACTCAGATCTTCAGACGGTCAGACACATTTGCCTCCTCAATGGCTTCCCTCCACAACGGATCACCTCGATTATGGAAGAAGTTCGCAGCAGATTTCTCAACCCCTCTAGACAACAGACTCCTACCAGACAGACTCCAACTACTCCCTCTCCATCTTGAACCTAAAATTTCGGTCGCTTGGCCTAAAAGTTTTTTTCAATTTATTTTTAGGCCAAGCCACAAAGACGAAGACTACCCCTCCTCCTGACCTCACTCCCCACACCATCTACGATATCTTCTGCTTCGACTGCAGCTCTACCTACAATGGACAGACTTACAGACCTCTCATCCACCGCGTGAAGGAACACGAACGCTGCCACAGACTCAACAACGCATATGACGAGACCCTCGACAAAATAAAGTCCGCCCCTGCTCACCACTCCCTCACCACTGGACACAGAATAGCTTGGAACGACATAAACATCCTCAAACCCCCCATCCAGATCCCACTTGGACCTGACTGAGCAAGCAGCCATCCACATCAGAAACCCTTCCATAAATCGGACAGACAGTGCCCCAAAATGCAGCTCACTCTGGAATCCCATTCTACCCATTACCTTCTCTTCCTAAGAAGACTAGATTTTTGGTATACGCACTGTACGGCGACATACACTGAGCAGCGACAGCGACATTTCGCCAATTCGCTATTTGGTGCGTGTCGTGTGATCCTCCACAGGGATGTGACCCCCTTTCTCGATTGAGTGATACGAGAGGTGCGATAGACCTATAGGCATGTGATCCCTTGTCCTGATTGAGTGATTCGAGATGTCAGATTCCATTGATGTGATCCGTTAGTACAACTATGAATGTACAACCAACGTGTCATTTCATCGCCTTTCGTTACCCTGGCAACTATTCCTACAATCACAACTGTTCCTGGACGATGCGCTGGCAGCACCAACGTGGTTATCAACGGATATCGCTACATCAAAGACAAGAAAAGAAGAGACCGGACCTACATATAGTTTGTCCTAGCTCGCGAGGGTTGCAGAGCCGGAATCGTCCTAGTAAACGGTGGCCCAGTTCCTGACCTTCCCACCTACGACGTCCAGTATTCAGAGACCTACGCTCAGGAGGAATGCCGCCCAGACAATAGACATCATCTCCGACTACAACAGCTACCCTACAGTACTCGGTATTTTCCCTTAATGGGACCTTAAAAGTCCCTGACAGGAGTTGCCTTCAAACTGACGTCCTTTCTCTTCACTGCTTTAACAAATTTCTTTAAAATGAGCCAAGTTTAACAAAAAATCGTACTATTTTGCATTCTGTAAATTGAAATCAATTGCAAATAGAGTTCCAGGTTTCTGCTTTTATCAATTGGAAATCTCTTTGTTAAAACACTAAATTATTTTAACGCATTTTTAATGTACCGTGTTCGAAGTCTTATTGTTGAATAAATGAGATCTCGTCAAAAAAGAAGATTTTTCTGGTCTACAGCCGAATTCCAACAACAAGCGTTCTACTCTTTATAATGATAACACAGTAACCCCTGCGGTTAATGGGTCTTTCTTTCGAAAGTATACAACTTTACTAAGGAGATCCATCATGGAGGTCAGACTAAAACGTATAAAGTTTATGGGGGATGAGGCACTTATGTACACCTGACACCAACCGTCGTTTTTCCTCTTCAGTAAACATCTTCTGAACATAATTACTGATAAAAAGTTCCATATTTTACAGTTTACACTTTTACATTAGGAACACAGTATAGTTAGTTCGAAGTCAAACAATAAGTTATTAACGTATACTAAACTTATATGACGTATATGTTACGTATTCTTAGTGAGGTGTCAATATAACTGTCTAGAATATTGTTCTTTATCACAAACAGCTGGAGGGACCTGTCCAGCGAGTTTCAGATGCAGCAACCGGTTTCTTTGCTCGGTTCGACTGATCTGAATAAATGGAAGTAATTTATGATATGTATTTTGCGTCGATACAATGAGCCTTATTGAGTGAACGTTTTTTGGATTCAGAATTTTACCGTTTAAGCTTCACATTGCGAAAAGAGGCTTCACGTGGTGAACGAAGCATATAAATGACGAACGTGATAGGGAAAGTTTTTTGTATGTTAGCGGTTGCATACTTTTTACGTAATAATGTAAGGGCTCTCTCCTCTTCGATACAGAAATCAACATAAGAAATTTATAATTGAAAAATATTAGTAGCTTAAAATTGTTTGCCTGTAAGGCGATATATATTTTAGGCAAGATTTAAGATTCTTCAATCTTACATTAGAAAATAAGTAACGATTGGAACTCCATGTACGATCTTTAGAAAATATAACGTTAAAGAAACTTAAATGAGATCGATTCTTGTGTTAGGGTAATAAGTTCTTCCACTGCTTTTGAAACATGTTGGTATTATCATCATGGTATTATAATATTCTAACAGTGTTTTTATTTCCATGAAACTTCGCTGTACATTTTCTTTTTTGAGAGAAGCTTTTTGATAATCAACAATGTTCATTTTTACAAAAGTAAATACAGGAGTCGATACCTCCCTTAGTATTGCTAGTCTGTTATTCGAACAAATTTACCTAGGCCAGGGCTGTCTGATTTGGAACGAATTAGACTCGTCCGGGGCCCATTACCCTCAATTCTCGACAATTGTGTAACGCATATATTTGTTTCCATATTTTCTGGCCAATTGGTCTACCGCTGAAGAGCTGCTAAAAAATCGCTTTAAAACCCGCTGTCCATAAGCGGCTCTTCGGCGATGGGAGCAGTTGACCCAGATGTCAAATTTTCCCTTCTAGGAATCAACAAAACGACGTTAATATTCCTGGAAGGAAAATATAATGGTGAGCTCATGATGTCTAAGAACGTTTGTGGGAAAAATATATGTTATTATGCTTACTGCTAACGCTTCACTTCCCGAACGTCATGGTCGATAAATGTGGTCTCGACAAGAAAGAAGATTTTTCTGGTCTGCAGCTAAATACCTTAGTTATTACAGTAGTTGTTATAGTAGTTGTTGTCTTTGCAGTTTGACACTGTTTACTTTTTGCTTGGAAAGTGGAATTTATCTTGGGCATAAGTTCTTGGATTATATGAATAAAAACGATTAGGCATCGTTAATGATGAATGACAGAGTTCTTGTAACAGTGTGTTTAAGGTAGGTCGAAAAGAATTGGATAAAGTATTTGATAAGTTTGACAGAAGTTAAAGAAATAAACAATTGAACTAAGTTGTAAAATATTAGGAAAATTATCGAGAATATTTTTAACCAGTAAAGTCTAATGGACAAAGATAGGCAGTTTGTTTACGTTTTTTGTTATTATACTCAGGTAAACGAGTTATTTAGAGTGACTCATATTAAAGATATTAGATAATTGAAATAAAATGTGGCGAACACCAAAGTCTGAGAAATTTGTCACTTACCTGCACAGTGTACATCTTCTCATATTCTCCTATCCATATTAGAACACATTCCAGCTCAAGTAAACATCGATTCCACACCTCAATTACTTTACACACTATCACCTCAATTACACGCAGATCACTCTTCTTACACACTTAATACTTCACTTACGGTTATACACAAACAATTCGATCTAAGATGTGTTTGAACGCGTTATTCAAATTTTACTTGGATAGAGGACCCGTAACCCACAGTGAAATAATCTATCGTAACTATACTAGTATCTGCACTTTAAACTTTAATCACCACTTAAATGTGAATATCAGATCTCACATTATGAATAATCTTCGATTTCTAAACTGTGTCTGTGCTGCAACCGAACACACACGCACGCACACATGCACGCACGCACGTACGCAAACACACACACACACACACACACACACACACACACACACACACACACACACACACACACACACACACACACACACACACACACACACACACACACACACACACACACACACA
>JH153375.1:389002-414105 GCA_000226015.1 Mnemiopsis leidyi
GTCCCCTGACCTAGAATCCCCCGACCTAGAGTCCCCTGACCTGAAGTATCAGCCGTTTTAGTATGTTCTTCCTTCCATATTTTTGACATTACGTGTTAATTTTTGTATCTTTTTTGGGTAAATCTCAAGTATCTTAAAGTTATCTATATCTAATTGATCAATGGCTGGATTATTTAATTAATTGATTAATTAATAGTACATTAATTGTTTCGTCAAACTCTTCTATGTACTTTCCACTCTGCTGTTATACAAGCGTGGTACCAGTTTCTTTTCCTTAAGAGCAGTTGGGAAGCTGAGAATCATGATAATCCGTTATGCACTAAATGGTTCCGAGGCATGTCTTTGGAATCCTCTCTTAAACTTCATGAGCGAACTTTTACTGGTGAAAAACCGTCCAAAGACCAAATTTAATTGGTTATTGGAACCTGATTAAGTCCTGTAAACTTTTCTTATTAATAAGTTTTTTAAGTCTGTTTTTGAGTGCGAATTGCTTATTTACTTGCGCAAAAGGCAATGGCTTTCCAAAAAGAAAAATGAGGGTGATAAGGATGGAAGTTTCCCTTCTATTGCTAACGTCTCTTCTAAATATTTTGCAAATATAGGGATATAAAAAGAAGTTAAATAGATAGAAAAGTAAAAAACAACAAGAAAAGAAGTAGAAACGGTAAAAGAAACTATGAGCAACTTATTTGAAAATGAAAATGTTTTTATGAACTACCTATGAACTGGGTGCAGGAACCTTTCGTCACCCTCATAAAAATTCTAATGGTTGCATTGCGCTGGTCTGCCGGCTCAAATATATTGCCAGTTCGGATATCTTTACAAATATAGAATCATGGAAAAAGAGATAAGATAGAAAATGGAAAGAATGGAAAGAAAATAATCGAGAAAAGAAGTACATAGTACAACGATTTAAAAATCGATTTAAAGAACATGTTTGCTTTATCTTTCTTGCTATAACAAGGCTGGTGTTAAGACGGTGTTTACAATAGGGGTTTCTATCATATCTCAATTTAAAAGTGCAAAATCAAGTATAAGCAAATCTTTAGAGTCTTAAATCTGTCCGTTAACTTTCTTTTTAGACACAGCTTCAATCTCAAGAAATAGAGGTATTGGGGGCCATAAAGGTTACCCAACTGATCTACTAACTCTAAATTAGAGAAATTATATTATTGTCATCGTTCTTTCAGAAGTTTTCTTGGTTTCTTTAAGAGCTGTTATTTCTCTCAGCATAATCTGAGTCCCTAGATTCGATCTCATCAAGGGTTTTTCGAGGTCGCCAGATAGTGTTATTGGTTATTTGAATGTTTGCCACACCTTTTATTGACAAAATGGAGCTTAAAAAGGTCACATTAAGTAATGCAGAAAAAGGAATTCTTCCAATTGAACAATTTAAGTTTTAAGTTGTACCCAAAGTCATAAAAGATGAAATAACGGCATACAAAGAATCAAAACTTAAAATCAAGAAGTTAACATCGCAATTTGATAACATAATTTCAATTATGGTCTTATTAATGCAAAATTTGACATTTAGTCGGTATATTAAGTGTAAACAAATATGTTCCTCTGAAGTGTATTTTTATCAATTATTAAATTGTATATCACTGCATTGAATCGTGGTTGTTCATTGAAATCTTCTAATTAAAATTGGTCCGAGCATATTCGGGATAGGGTATGGTTAGTTGATTTCCAGGTTAAATCACGGTTAATCCTAGCAGCCCAAGCTTTATGGCTATCAGGATCCATAGAAATGAAATCAAACTTCAAAAGTAAGCGATTTAACCAAGTTTGCTTTCTTTGTTCTTTTGACTTCGTGTTGAGCAATCAGAATTTGCACAGAAATATCCTCCCGACGACTGTGTTTTAGGATAAGGATAAGGTACCGGCCCAGGATTGTCTTTGAACACGTTTAACTTGTCAACTCGTGTGAATTTTAACTGATAAATCCAGTAAAAACTTAATTAATATCTACACTGGTTATAAGGCGTCAGTATTCTTAATGAAAGCCTCCCATCAAAAACAAATATCAAAGTTTGGTGACTGAGTTGTTACCAGATTGGGTCAGCAATTCACCTTAGTTGTAATCGAGACATCTGGAAATCTTTTTGCAAACTGAAACTCGGAAAACTTTTCGACATTGTGAGCGTAGGGTGTCTGTATACCGATTGCCACTTTAAATAGCCCAGTTTCGGTATCACGATCAGCACTCAACAGTATGCCAAGCATAACGACTCTACAAATTGCTTAATTTTTGTCATTTCCGATTTTTTATTCATGAGCTCATGATGTGCGTTAAATGGTTATCGTCAATCATGTGATGATTCGATTTTCATGAGAACTACCAGTCCAACTATGCTTTTTAGTGTAAACCAAAAATTAGGAAAAATTAAGAAGAAATATTAAATATGTAAAAAGTGAAAAAATAAAGTAACAAAAGATAAGAAAGTAAAGATAAAAAGTAAAAGATAAGAAAGTAAAAGATAAGAAAGTAAAAGATAAAAAGTAAAAGATAAAAAGTAAAAGATAAAAAGTTCTATGAACAAGTTCTACTGGATGCAGTCTTTGATTTTGCTTATGCTTTTAATTATGGTGAATGTCATTTGCCAAGCAACATTAACACAATCAGTTAATCGAAATCCATACATACTACTACTAGGCGACAGCTCTTTACTAAAGATTAAAAGTAAGGGTGTACCGATACAGATCCTCTTGTAGGCTGAGTCAGGAGCACCTCACTTCTTCCTTGTTCTTCTCATTAGCAGACTTAACTTCTAGGACCCGCGAATAGTCAGTAAGCGTAAGATGTGAATCAACAGTTAGGGATGTTACAGTTACATTTTCTGCGCAGCCCTTACAGAAGTTAGAAGCAAAGTGTTTATGATTTATATTTCAAGATATAAATTTTAAAATCATTATTTTACACCGCAATCAACTTATATTGTATTTATAGAAATTAGGTATTTTTTAGGTTACCGAACCCAAAACTCTTACATCTAATCATTTCGCAGTTATTCAATGATAGCTGCTTCAACCGTTTACGTTAATTCAGATGTGCATACCTTTTTAGGTTCCACTTGTTTGCGAACACCTGGCCACAATATGAACATTTCACCTCCTCCATTCGAAGGTGAACACACATCACGTCTGTCTCAAGACAAGACCACATCATCTTTTTAAAACTGACGCATATAATCACCGTACGAAGTCGCTTCAGTGAAAGCGAAGTAACTTCTCAATTGTTAATATATCGTTATGGTCCCTAACATTTTAGATTCTGATAGTAACCAGGTTAACTCCTACAGTTTTCTGGGCGAGCACATCTTTTTCTGCTGAATAAAAGTTTATATCGGTCTGTTTGACAAGGTGGTCACAGAACTTGTCAACCCTATCTTTCTCAGCGTGGGATAAGAGAATTTTACAGTCCCATATCTAGCCAGTTTTTGTGCTCTGATAATTATTCTAATTGTATTTCTGATTTGGCTTAATCGGTATTCAAATAGCGCATTATCAAGTTATTTCTCATCATTCATCAATACATATAAAGATATTCGTGCCAAGAACTAAAATAGCTACAGGAATATCTTGGAACATGAAATAACAATGAAAGAAAAAGAAAAGAAAAATAGAATAAAAATCTTATTGTTTATATTAGTAATCTTGATATTATGAACGTAGAGTTTCTGCATACCGATTGCCACTTTAAATTGCTCAGATTCGGTATCACGATCAGCGCTCAACAGTACCTATGCCAAACATAATGATTCGATGGCGTCGCTACAAATTGTTTAATTTTTGTCATTTCCAAACTTTTATTCGTAAGCTTATGATTTGATGTGATGATTCGATTTTAATGAGATTTTCATTCATCATGACCACCACTTTCTTGCAGTCGAACTACAGGTACAACTATATTATTCGTTTGTTAGTATGAACTTCATCGCTCTTGCAGTACTTGTGTGCTGTGTCGGCTATCTGGATCCCCTTGTTGTTTGCCAGCTGAAATTACAAAGGGTAGTGTAGACCAGAAATTAGGAACATCAAGAAGAAATAATTAATATGTAAAAAGTGTAAAAAAAGAAAGTAAAAGAAGATAAGAAAATAAACGATTAAAAAGTTCTATGAGCAAGTTCTACCGAACGCAGTCTTTGATTTTGTTTATGCTTTTAATTTTGCTTGTGATCTGATAAATGTATAAATGGTATGAGAATGGTAGTGAAAGTGAATTATATAAAATTATTAGATATCGAACTATAGACCTTTAATACAGAGGCATTGTACTTTGTTAGAATTTAAGTTGGGAAACTTAGATTACCTTACTTGAAGTAGAACAAGAAAACAAACGTGTTTTTGAAGGTCGGAGTAAATTCTGTCTTGATTGTATAGAAAGATACAATATCTTTACAAATTATTTAATTATCCAGTAAACTGATTTAGTAGTTGAATGATTGAATAGTTCTTCTCGGCTCAAGTAGTTGCACAAATAAAAACAGTTGGTTAATGAATGGAGAACGTGATACTGTAGATTGATCAATTTCCCTGTTACAACAGCTTCATCAGAATCCAACACTGAAAACTGAACCAGGTTAGCGAAAACAAATTACGAATACCGACAAATATTAGGAAATTTCTGAAAATCCAGTATAAACAAACAGTTTTATAAATATGTATTTTATGTGAAGGTCGTGAGGGTGGCGTTTTAGTGAATTGTGGTCATGAGCTCTTAAAATTAGTCCTTTGCTTGCAGTTCACAACCACTGACCTCTCCAAGCAATGTTCTTTGTGAGGTTTGCTGTCGGTCCCTCAGGTACAGTTGAAAGTGGAATGAAAATGGACTATTATCTTATTATATGGAGGCTGGTCTGTCAGCTATTCAATCAGTAGCTAGGACAGCAGGGATCCGGGTAAATTTCTTTACATGGCCACTAAGGTACTAATCGGGTTAACAGTTCTTTCACTGTTTGGGACACATGAATATGAATTCCCAGTTTTACAGGATAACGGGACCAGGAATATTTGTGTCTTATATAAGATCCGTTGGGTAACTGGAAAAAATGTGTTAGAGAGTTCATTGATACTAAAATTATGACTTAATGCTCTCCATGCCCAACTGCAATAAGCACCCATTAGTACCTCTAAGATATATTTTTGGATCCCTCATACCAACACGTGCTCCACCCTTCCCTCCCCATAACACATAGTCTACCCGTACTATTTTCAGTGTGTACGAGTGTCAGCTGACAAACCACCTCAACTCGGTGGAGGACCAGAACCGTATAGTCCTGTACCAGGCAGACCCGACAGTTACTCCTTGGACCCGACAGTGTATCAGACAGGCAGATGTGATCTTGATCATCGCTGTCGCTAGCGAGAACCCAGATGAGTATGGTCCTATTGAGGTGAGGCTTCTGCCATGATTCCGTTTATTAAATTTAGCCCGAATTTAAAGATTGCGTCAATGGATTTTTATGTTTTGGATTATTCTCGGAAAGTTTTGCTCTCCTTTGCTTTATCTAAAGCTGTTTCCTGAACATTATTACCTGATAACGTCCACAGGCTTCTCTGAACGAGATGAGCGTTCGAGCACAAAAAGAGCTGATCCTGCTGCACCCTGACACGGCCAAGGAGCCGAGTAACACGGTAGCTTGGCTCAATGCCAGGGGCTGGGTTAGCTCTCATCTTCACGTCCGGTGTTCCGAGTACATCCTCAGGGACGAACCTCCCCACCAGGTAACTTTTCAAGCAGTTCAAACTTCAACCTTTTTGACAAAGCTAAAAATTGAAATATCTTTGAATAACGGCCTTCAAACAATTTGTTCATTCAAGTAAATGTTATTTTTAACTATGTTTATGAAAAGCATGACTGCTCTAAGCATTACCGATATTCTTCTCAGTCGGAAGACTTCAACCCTCACAGCGACATGGCCCGGGTTGCTAGGAGACTGACTGGGACTTCAATAGGAGTAGTGTTGGGTGGTGGTGGTGCTAGAGGAATAGCTCACATTGGCATTTTACAGGCACTTGAAGATCACGGTTTGTTTGATATTACATCTCAAAATTTTTAAGTTTTTATATAAATATTTGATGTCTCTTTTTGTTCAATATAATCTAAAATGGCGGTACATACATAAATCCATTCTCTGCAGGTATACCTATTGACATGATAGGAGGAACCTCTATTGGCTCCATGATGGCAGCTCTGTATGCCGGTGAAACTGATGTCGGAGCGTTGAGAGAGAAAGCTTCAGTTTTCTCTGCGAGCATGTCCAAGTTGTGGAATAAAATCGTGGATCTTACGTACCCTTTTACTGCGATGTTTAGTGGTTCTCAGTTTAACAAGGGTAGGTATATTTGCTTGTCTTTCTGTTTTTCTATTCTGTGTTTGCATTGTATCTATCCGTCTTAGATTGAAAATGATGTGAAGTAGAGCAAAAGAATTAAGACTTTAATTGCTTTAATGCAATTGATTATCCCAGGCATTCAAGAAGCGATTGGAGAAAAGCTGATAGAGAACCTGTGGATCCCGTACTTTTGTGTGTCGACAGATTTGACAGCTAGTGAAGCGAGAATCCACACAGAGGGCTGTCTCTGGAGGTTTGTCGACTTCTCATTAGTGACCATGACAACGACTTAGAATCAGTTACAATTACGACTTACAATTAGTCACACTTTTGTTGAATAATGGTACTGTTTATTTCTCCTCGTTATTGTAAACTCGAACAGAAGAAGGTCGTAAGGTGGACACGTCCGTAGTAGTATAATAGCCATGCTGCGATGTTAGAGTAAAGTAGTAGCTGTCGGGGGCGCCTGCTATTTGCTGTTCATTGCAGCAAATCGGCAAAAAAGTGGGTCCCCCCACAGTTCCACACAGTCTAACCCTAACAACTCCCTATAACCAGGTACGTGAGAGCGAGTATGACCCTGTCAGGGTACCTACCTCCCCTGTGTGATCCAGTAGACGGGCACCTCCTTGTAGATGGGGGGTACGTCAACAACCTCCCTGCTGATATCATGTCTCAGAGAATGGGTGCTCAGACCATCATTACTGTGGATGTCGGCGGACAGGTGTGTGTTGTCTGGCCCGCGTTATACTCTAGTATGATTAATTGGTTCACGGTAACCTAAAATATGTATTAGAAAAACGAGGCAACTCCCACTTTTTGGTTCTGCAAAACGCATTACAATAATGCAATTTGTTTTCAACTCGCACAGCAAATTGATAACGAATTCCCTGCAGTCGGATAACGAGTTTGACAATTTCGGAGACGATCTATCGGGGTGGTGGGTGTTATGGAACCGCTACTTCCCGTTCGGCAAGACCCTCAAGGTCCCCAACATGGCTGAGATTCAAAGCAGATTAGCCTACGTGAGCTGCGAGAGACAGTTGGCCCAGGTGAAGAGTGGAATGGAGAAGTGCTATCACATCAGACCTCCCATCGATAGATACGCAACCTTGCAGTTCGGCAGTTTCGATGAGATCGAAGAGACTGGGTACAAGCATGGAACTGATATTGTCTCTGCGTGGGTCAAAGGTTTGGTTTTCTCTGCTTTGACTGCCAGACTGCTTATTTTATTTGAATTTTGTAACTGTGGTCACTAAAAAATTATCTTCTTAATATAGACTTTGCGACACAGTCCCTTACCAGTCCTATAACAGGAGGCATAGTCCTGCAACAGATGTTAGCAGACAACAGACCCGGCATCACAAGAGTTCCCACACAGACTGCTCGACAGTTTGTAAATTACAAGAGTGAAGACGAGGACGAGTACCGCAGGGTAAGGATCAGACCTGGGTCATCGAAAGTTTTTTACTTTGGTGTTCGGTCATTGCTGAGGGAAATAAGTAGAACCTTCAGATACCTTTTCTGTACATTTCGGATCAGCTTAATCCCCATTTTGCATGCTCGTTTCGACATAGTAACATGCTCTCATTTTGATACAGTAACCAAATACGGAAAGTAATTACCTTGATTTGAAAATTTTGATTAGATCTAACCTACCTCACTTCTCAGATGCGGGCCCCATCCCCGTACGCCTCCTTCACCGACATAGCAGCCATGGTTTCCCGAATAGATCCTCCTAAGGACACAGAGGGACATGGGAGACCTGAGTTTGCTCGCCGGCAGATGAGCTGGCCTTCTGGTGCTTACAACCAAAGTTTTAGCGACAGTGACGATTCGTCCGAGGTAAGTCGCAACTTATTGGAAATCTGCTTTAAAAATGTAAATCAGGAATAATTGATCGAAATCTCACTCTGTAGTTGCGAATTCCTTATTTCTGCATTGAAAATTTATGAGATTTTTGGGTGAATGACGATAGAACGTTTTTAAGAGAATGACGATCAGAAACTTTAGTCTATACATTCACTAGGGCATTGTGATAGATTTCGATAGACGTGCAAGTTTGTGCTCCGATCTGAATACCGTTGGCTTGGTAGGTATAGCCGACAAACTGTGAGGGTGTGATATTTACGTTTCCAGATTTGAAGCCGCACAGTGATGCGAGAAGATTTGTGCATTCAACCTAACATTTCTTCGCTTAGTGTCGTGCTAAGCACTTGTTTTTAAGCTCTTAATGGCATGCTCAAAGCTGTGAATGAAATTTATGTTTGTTTTGTGAAGTGTAACAATTTAAGTAAGAAGTTTTCGCATTCAATCTCTTATTGTCTTACCATCCTGCGCTAGTGTTTTCCGTAAACCCCTCCAAGCGCCTTGCATGATCAAATGATTTAAATCATTCATTTAGGACCATGAAAATAAGCGCTCACTTAACTGTCTAGGAGTTTAACTTTAAATGAAATTTAAATGGACTTTAAAATCGAATCAAAGTTAACGTTCACGTAGTTGGGACAATTCTTGAAATGATTTGAGACAAAATCACTTTTCTTAGTTCAAGTATTGGTAACCCTTAGACCCACATCCTTCACTTGCCAATGCAAAGTTTCAGTGTGTTACAATCAAGCTTACTTAGTACTGAATTAAAAAAGGTTAAACTTTGTGTTCTATCTAGTGCCAGATCCTACCTATACCCCCCTCTAGAGTGAACAGACCCTACCTGTATTCGGTGGATACAAGCATACCATGCCTGATGGTCTGGCTGGTTTCTATAGCGACGGAGACATCCCCGGAGACAGTACGCTCAGTGACAACAAGGTACGGAACATTTAAAGTATTGCTCAGAGTATTGCTGGCTACATGCTAATTGCTAGCTGGTTTAGAATTTCTGACAATTTATCTTGCCAAATTACGTGCAATTAGTTGCTGAAGACTTAGGATCATTGCTGATAAGCTAATACTGAATCATCCAATTTCATGGAATCAGGAATCATGCATGTACGAACTTAAAAGAGATGAAATGAAATGAAATGAAATTCTCTAAACTAGTGCTTGAATGCTGCTTTCTCCATTAAGTGAACTGAGATCAATATTCAGTCAGTAAGGAACTTATAGTCAGGACTATTAGACACTTTTCCTCTAAGCCATTGCATAAAGCGATATTACACGCATCCCTAGCTCCTAAAGCATTCATAAACCACGATTGCTTGTGTTGTAGTTCGAAAGTCAATAATTCACAGAATTTCAGGAAATATTGAAACACTTAGCTGAGCGATTACGTCGTAAAACCGTAGGTTCTGCCTTGGCCTTTCATATCTTATCTGTGATCATTGAAAATTCTTGTGATTATCATTCTTTATCTTTATATCTTGTTACTTGGCGTATAGTCGTACTCACTTCTAGTCACATCTTGTTACTCACTTATACTTTTGATTTATCCTTGAAATGTGCTTATAGTGATTATGAATGGATACTTACAGTAAGCAATGCCAAGGCGGTTTTTTTGCCTTCATAATCACCGAATTTTAAGCTATACGTCTGTAATCAAATGGTTCTATTATCTCAAAACGTACTGATTATTATTTTAAAGAAACACTTGGTTATGATATTCCCAACCTCCACATTTCCCCATATTTCATGGTGTAATGGGATCAGCACATTGCACTCAGAGTATGAGAAAGTAGGACTTGATTAACAAATTAATGTTAATATCAAACCAAGCACATGCTTGGTTTAATATTAACATTGATTTGTTAATCCAGTTCTAATATTCATCGTAAACATTTGCCGCCAATGATAAAGTTCTCAATGACAATTGATAAGGTGATATAAGTGAAGTACTTATATTTTTATCAAGATATAAATTAACATTTCCAAAGACATAATTAATTGATTGGTCATCGTGGCTGCTAATTTTGAAAATCCAAATTAAATCCAAACAATGGGGAAATTCTTAAAATTCGTGTCTGAAATTTTAGTATTTTAATAAATAATTCGATTTTTTCAATTAAGCAATCTGGAAAATCCAGAAATATTGACTGACTAAGTTAAGATCAAAGTTGGCCTACAATAGTACATGAGGTAGCAGCACTAGGTTGTTATGATTGAGCTTGGCTCCACTGTTGTTTCGCGACCACATTAGAACTTATCTTTTGAGAAAAGTTGCCTCTCTCATTTGGTCTCTGTTTAGTATTTATAGCCTCAAATCGGCTCATATTTTCATGATAGAAGCTAGATATCTATGCCAGCCAAAGACAGTTTCTTCCTTTTCACATAACGGGCGTTTAGCACTTTTTTGTCGTCTAGTCTCTTTCTGAATTCAGCAAGATTAATATGGTGCCCACATCTTAGTTAGACAATCAGAACGGTGTCTTTTGTTCTTTTATCTTAAGCACTTATCGTTTTTCTATACGTATCCCTTTTATCCTTCAGAAACAACCTAGTGGACAGTGTCTCCATCTTTGATTGTGCGCTTGATGATAGCCTTCTGACAACACCTTCGTCCTTGACTACAAAGGCTTCTCTCATGTTTAGATTTTCTTCCCCAAAGTGTGCCGTTTTTCACTAATTCTACACTTTCTCCGGAAAACCAAATCGCAAATCACACATCAATTCCACCATTATTTTGGCGCGAAGACGGAACCTTAGAATATTGAAAACAACAATTGAAAGTTTCATGTGTTGCAGCTATTTTGTTTTTGAACCAAACAATTACCACGCACAAAACTATCAGGATTAAAACTGCCACCCCTGATGATATCATCGCTACATAATTATCAGACTCAGCATCAGGTGGAAGACCGTTTTCATCAAAGGAAACATCATGTGACGGGAAACACTTGGTACTGCGGGGTGAACTGGTGAAGTTTTCAGGACATTCCAAACATTCCTCTCCTACTCCATAGTACCCCTCCTCACAATGATAGCCTTCTCTGTAGAGTGTTGTTGTGTCCAACACTCCCAGTTTCTCACCAGACTCTGTCACCAGGTACAAAGAGCACGTGATCTTGTCAGACATAACAGATTCAGGTAGTACGAGGCTGTCAATTATCGTGATGTTTTTGTGGGATTTGATGCTGTTTGCTCCCATTCCGGTGTCTCCCGTTCTGCAGTCAAGCTGAGTCTCACAGTCCTTCTTTGATTCAAAACATGGACTTTTCTTAATCTCCCATTCTAGAGTTCGATTTTTCGGCCTTTCTTGCAGACCAATTACAAAGGTTTTCTGGAAAGGTCTAGATAGTATCTCGACTACATGAAAAGTTTTGGTCGCACTGACGGTCCCCAGATTCTTGTTTCTCCAATAACACTTCCATTCTCCGGCGTGATCCCCATCAAAACTTCCTACATAAATGCCACTGGTGTGAAGAAACCCGTCGTTTGAATTTACAGCCTGTTCGGCAAAGTTGCCAGCTGTCACATTCGACCAAATTGCCTCGAGATATGGTGCTCCGTAAACTGAACAAGACAAATTAAACGAGTCACCCCTGGAAACAGCAACAATCTCAACTGTGTCTCCACACAGTTCGGGGGTATCATCCAAGCAAACTGACACTGATTTGAAGTAGATGGCTTTGTTGTCAGTTTTGATCTGAGTTGTAGTGTTGAACCTCATGAAGGACAGAGCGTCCCAATTTTCCTGGTTCTGATAGTTGTAATTTATGCTGTGAGCACTTCCTGGTTCCCCCAAATAGATTCGGTAAAAGTTATCTTCAGACACATGAACATCCGATATTTGTATGATTATATCTTGGGAAACATCATCAAACAAACTGTAGACCTCGTACTCTGAATAAGGGTACGGACCGATTTTGTCCTCGCCAAAGATAGATACCGATGAGGTATACTTTTTAGTGGGAGTGAAAAATTGTAAAACCAGGGGCTCCAAATCCTTATCGTGCATAAACCTGATATACTCCCATCGAGCTGTGTAGTCTGGGATGTAGGCTACCTCCACCGTAACTACTCCCGTGAAGTTGATGGGAACTATCGTCGGAGATCTTTTAAGTGCGTTGTGAGTTTCGTTTGTAAAGGCTGTGTAACAAGTTTGCCTGATATTGTCACATTTAAATGTCAAGCTGATAGGCAAAAAGTAAACAATCAACGATTGGTGGAGGATAGATTTGAGAAAATGCACCATCGTATGGAACAAATTGTAATTTGCGCGCACTAAACTTTTTTCCTTGTTTTGATACTCCTTTTTTTGTCTTTTAACTTCTTTTTTTATCTTTTAACCTGCAATATGTTTCTAGAGAAAGTCGAACTACCAGAATAAGTAAAATATTTTTACTTATATTTTATCAGGATCAATGTCAAATGATAAATATAAACAATATTATTCAAAAAGATAAGTCAACTTGAAGAGTTTATAATTATAGTCTTATAACAACAGTCTATTTCGGGTTATCGAGTGAATTGGCCTGATAGAGCCAACAAGCAGACAGTTCGCTAAAAATCTCGTCACTTGATTAGATAAAGTAGTTAGTAAAAAGAACAACAATCGCTATTCTTCAGAATAATACCACTAACACGATCGGTACTAATTTTCTCTCCAATCGGGCAGTGAAAGGGTACAACTCAAATTTAAACTCACTGAAATTTAAAATTTGGTGAATCTGTATGTATTAGAGCGTTGTATGGCAGCAAATCGAGAAAGTGCTAGTATAGCAAAGTAACATATGCCGGATAAAACGGATGTGGAATATTATGATAGTACATATATGGAATAATTGTATTGTCCTCGGTAATACATATCACGTTGATATTTGTTTACTATTGAGTTACTGTGTCATTCTTTTGTAAATTTCTTTAGCTACTGTATTATTCACGCCTCGAGGTTACACCATAAAAACATACACCATAAAAACATACTCGTGCGCTTCACCCTCAGCAAGGTGGGGGCAGTGCGAGACTGAAGTAGTACTAGTACGTCATGTAGAAAACAAAAGCAGAAAAGATGTTCTACGGTGATGACAGATAACTACGGTGCAAGAGAGTGTGCTCATCCCGCATGATATACCGTTAGGAGTGAGCATATAGCCAAATGTGGACTAAGTATGCTTATTACCTGGTCAACGATTCTCGGGCCTACGGCCCTCGAAACGTTGACCGGGTAATAAGCATACTTATAATGATAAATGTGAGTTGTAAAGGAATACTCATCTTTGTGTAATGAGTGTATACTTTGCACTGGTTATATGTTCTGTAGTAAATGAACGATGTACCAAAATCATGAGATCCTAAATTATGAGTATGATGTATTCAGGATTTTCGAATGAGTCAACTTATAAACTTAAAAATCTAGAATCTTTCAGGTGCCCATTCAGTACAACTGCAAAAGCTTGGGTACAGGTGAAACAAATACAAAATGCAAATACAAAATAAACTGTGTTTCGGCTAGTAAAATTATTGAAGGTGCAGCATGTGAGTTTGTGGAAATGATCCCTTCGATTGGAAGTCGGGTTCAGAAAAGCAAGTGGTATAGTCTATAAGTGAAGGCCGGGCATATTGAGAATTAAAATCTAAAACATTGAAAAAACTACATCGAATATTAGAATAGCACATAACCTAGGAAGCAATACGAACACAGTTATTGGTATTATTTATTTCACAAATTTTTATTCTTTTCATAATTCGGGACGTAACTCCTATTTTTCGCATTTCAAAACTTTCGTCCTTCTAAAATTTCTTGAAAATACAAATCGAAACGAAGGTCTTCCAAAAATCTAGAAATTTCTGATTGTCTTAGCATGAATAAGAACTCCTGAAGTTCCACTCATCAAGCAATGCGTGATAAAAATTGAATTTGATCACACTCTTAACACGTATTGATTATTGAATTTTAAACGTGATACGTATCAGTCGCAAAGCGTCGAAATGCACTACTATCCCGCATCATTGTTTTATCATACATCAATATGTATTGATTGCGGTGTAAAAAAGTTTGTTTTATTAGCTCTAGGTTAGATATATTCTCTCTTGGCCTACAAGAGGTCAATATAGCCAAAGTTTTTAAACTTCAGGACTGTCACCATCGGAATCGTCAAAATTTACTACGAAATGCTGGTCTAACTTTTCTTTAAGCCCTAAGCTGAGTTAAAATTTTCACTTTTGGGCTTCAAAGGCCCTTATAACCACCCCATTTTATTAACTACACTTCGTACTTTGAACCATTACTTTGCTTTTTAGGCTGTGTCAAAAAGTAGAATGATAACAGTAGAACCAACTAGCTTGGAGAAGTGGAAATATAACTCCAGTCAGTGGGTAAAACAGTAAGTGTAACACAGTACCGCACACATTTAAAAGTGAGTCAAAGATAGGTTTGTATTGAGAGTACAATCCGACGCAGTATAAAGACAATTATACATAAAGTGAAGTTTTAACTAAGCCAGGTGCCGGCATGGCATATTCAATATGTATGGCAATATGCGTTGCGCAAAGTAACTAGATCCTGGCAATATGTGTAATATTAATGATCAACTTGAAGCCATTATAGCCTCGGGGTCGTTTATAATGCGTACTAGTTCCCCACAGTTGTAAGTAACTAGAGTTTAAAGCTTAGTTAGATCTCAGTCGGACGCCTGGTTTCCATCTCTCCAAGTTTCAAATCTTACGGAGCTACTTTGCTAGTTTACGCCTCCACATAATAGCAATCGGCTATTGCGCAGCAGATACTGTAACTACAATTACTACAAATTTCTGTCGCAAAGACCGCTGGAGCCTTGAGGAATGCAGTATGATACAGCAGATACAGTGAAAATGTAAAAACTGAAACTGGAACAATTTAATTTTAGCTTGTGAGATGGTACCGGTCGAAGATATGTTATGGTTTTTGGTTCGGAAACTTGAAACCGGCCGTGAGAATAAAATCTTAAGCGATCCATTAGAAATACTATTATTAAATTTTCGGTCTAAATTCGAGTTTAGCACCAAATATTTTGTTAAAAAACATAAACTTTTATTGATTATGATTATTTCATAAACATTCATCATCATAAACATTCATCATCATTTCACCATCTTTGCGTTTTACTTTCAGACCTTTAAGGGTGCTTTTAAGGCCTTTATCTTTCTTCTTGTTGGGAGGAGTCTTTTTTCAAATCACGTTTAAACTTGTCTTTTGATGGTATTACAATCCAAAATTGCCTGTTTATTTTTCTAAGTTGCTCTAATGGACGTCAGCATTCTTGGGGAGGGGTCAGAAATCATTTCTATCACATTTCGCCACATTGATTGGTCGTATTTGGCTTCTTATTGGTCGATTCCTGTCACATGATGGTAAAAATTTCCGACTCCTCCCTAATAATTTTACGTCCAATAAGTAACTGAATAACATCCTCAATCCTAATCCCAATTCCACTAAGCATCTACAAGAAATGAACTCGTACCCTCCGCCCAAACAACTAACGCTAACATTACTACAGGAAGAGGACGATGAGGAGATGCCAGGTCGTGCTATGGGGGAGTCTATCTGAGTAGCAGTCTGCTATAGCTAGGTTGTTGGCTATACTCATGTGGTCTAGTGTTACTGAGTTAAAACCAATGTTGTCCGGACACAGAACTTTCAGGGCTTTGTTTTGCCATTTTCACGTTTGTTATGAGTTAATCTAATCATAATTTATCTTAGTTCGACCGCAATTATAAGTGTTGATTCATCATCTGAATGCGGGTTTTTCAGTTACGGCCATTTTTTTCTTGTATACTTGTTTTACTGATTGTACACTTTACTTGATACCGCCTTTCATCGATATACCGCCTTAATTAATGGTAATTGTTATCATACTTAATTTTTACTTATAATTAGAAAGATTTAAAACGATTGAAAAGGGCCTCGAATATAGATAGATATTTGATAATGGATTGCCGCTAAATTAGTGGAAAAGGAACATGATTAGTTTGCTGTTTATTAGATTTAAAGTATTTGATGGTGTTTTGTAATTTAAAGGAGTTTGATACTTATTATTTGTACAGAAAATTGTGCATTCGTTAAGTTTTTTGGTGAATTTTGATTACATCCATGTACGATCTGTAATTCTAATTATTTGTAAACGGTTCGTGACTTTCACTCGTTTCCATCCTCTTATTCGATTGTGAGAGCATGCATATTGCATACATATGTCAGATTATATATTTTGCAAATGTTATTATTTACCGCGTGATGGTGTTATACCGGTAAAGTAAAACGTGTGTCGTGTTATTTGCACATCTTTGTCGTATTACATCACCCTTTTTCGTATTACATCCCACTTTTGGCCGTATTACATCACCCTTTTTCGTATGACATCACAGTCATAGCCGTATTACCTCACACTTTGTGCTAATTAGTGATACGAGAGAACATCCTTTTTTCTTGTTATTACTAGCAACTATCCGCACTGCCTGCTAATTGTACTTCCTAAATGATATTTTTACATGACTCTGAGGCCTGCTCCAAATTAGTGATACGAGAGAACGTCCTCTTTTCTTGTTATCGCAAGCAACTGCCTGCAATACCTGCAATTTTTACTTGGTAAATAATATCGTTACATAACTCATAAAAACATATCATTATTCAACTCAGCCTTTGGCTTCGATGAATAATGAGATTCACGCCACTCGCTACGCTCGAGGCGTAAATCATGTTACTTACTCGTTATGAAACTAGATATTATTTCACGAAATGATATCGTCAACATTTTTGCTATTTTCTTGATAAATGTTGAATCATCATCGTTAAGTTTGAAGCCTCTTAAATTATTTTGAATCATGAAACATCACAATAAAAAGGCGACCTTGTGGCAAAAAAATTTAGACTTCAGGGACATCACAAGCATAAAAGATGAAAGAAGGTTTACAAAAATGTTGCTATTAAATTTTCGAATTAAATCGGCTTACAAGTAATTTCCGCCTTACCCTATAAGTATATGGTCTGGTATCAAATGTGCAAAAATATTCTACCTGTACCACCTACTACCAACGTAACATTTACTGCATAACGACGATAAGAAGTGCCGTCCTGATATTTAATGCTCTAATATAAGGTCAAATATAACGCTCAAATGTAACGTTTCGCCCAAATTCGGGTTCGATTTTATTTCCAGATTCAACTTCAAGATCTGTTATTTATCAGACCTAAACTGGTTTCTTAATTTATCGATAAACCATTTTTAACATAACATAACACTCAAAGTCAAACCATTACAGTATTATCAAAATTCATAAATCTCATCTCAGAAGGAATGTCACATCACGTCTTGCAACAAATTTCTCGCTTCACCAACAGAACTGTGAAAGTGAAAAACCCTCAGAAAGATCTACTCGCGGCCGGTAAGAGCTGATTTGTGATATTTACATTACCAAAACCCAAAACTTGGGTGTAGCGTGACCGTCTTTTGAAGTCAGCATTGTCCATTACACACAGAAAAGGAGCGATATGAGATAATGGATCGTTTGAATGGACCAATTAGTACGAAGATGAATCAAAATTACGATCGCTAATTTTCGGCAAGTTTATGTCTTTTCAATGTTATGCATCTGCAAAAAAACGTTACATAGAGGTAATGTAAATAGAGGTTTTACTGTATTGTGAAGTATTGGGGAAAGGGAGAAGGCCCGGTAAATCTAAGGACACGGTAAATAGAGGCACGGTATATCAAGGTTTTACTGTACTTATTATTTTTTATTACTACTTTGTTGTCACAGGAAGAGCACTTGTAGTGAACGCAAACAAGCAGGGGTACAGAGACCACTGGGTATTTCACCAACAACATCAGCCCCCCAAATTGTAAATAGAAATATTTTATCATTTTCTTGATCATAAAAATACGTTGTCATTTTCTTTTCCTCTTCATCAGATTATTTCTGACAATTGTTAGTTTCTGCCATTTATTTATCTTAAACCCTTATTTTAAAGACGTGCTTATTCACGTGATATTACCCGTATTTACTTTCCAGGTACAGATCACACTACAGATTTATGGAACACAAAAGAATGTACAATCAAGGAATGCATGACCGAGTGGACTTCGTTGAATCTGGTTACACCGCAAAATCTGGATTTAAACTTGAGAGGGGTAAACTTAAATGGATATTTTCATGTTTATTTTGATTGTCAAATGATAAACCAGATAGAAATTATACACCTCACTATAAAAAAACATTGTACATGTAGGTAATTACAATTTATCAAATCAAATATAGTTTATTGCTGCACTTTTCTAATACAACGGATGTAGGACGAACCACTGACGGACTGAATCGCTAACGTTTTTTAACGTAAATCATCATTAAAGTTAGTAATTCCGTCCGATAGTGGTTCCGTCCGTTAGTAATTCACTCCGGTTAACGATCTAACGCTGGATATTTTGATAGGAGTTGAGGATAACGCGCAGTATCTCAAGTATAAACAAACAGGAAACAAGGTCCCTGTAGATAGAGAGGAGTGGAGATCCCGATATCGACATATTCTGAATCCCGAACAAACAAACTGAACAAATCTTAAGTGTAACACTTATTGTTTTGTTGTGCCACGTAATTAGAATCGCTCATTCTCCGCCCGGTCGAATTTTAATCCATAACGGACCGTGAATGATGAATTTACTTAATGATGAATTCGTTAAGACATCGATGATTGGAGACCAAATTGATTAATACTGTTGTATTTGTAATGATTGCCCTTCCTATTAATTTTACCGGACAACTTGACAGGGTAGTGTGATACGGTGAGAACTTGATTGCGTATTCAATCAATTGATTCTGTTAAGTTTTAAACGACAACTAAGGCGTTATGCCGTAAAAACATAAAATACGTTATTTTAGGATAAAGAAATGCTTTGTCATAAACAGGACTAATAAGGTCATCACCTACATGAGATAAACGTGACGTCGTGACGACCTTATAAGTCCTGTTGAGGATAAAGATAAAGACGCTGTTCCATTCTCATCACAACGCTAGGTTTTTGATGAGGTCATCAATTGGCCTGTTGATCAAACAATAAATATGAAAAATGTGTGACTTCACAATTTTGGCAAAAGATTTCTTTATCCTAAGATAGCTAAGGCGCCCCATCTCTTTCTCTCTCCCTCTTAGAACTTTCTCTGTCACAAAATAATATATATAGAGCCTCGCTGAGATTCGGAGTTGTGATTACAATGGGGTAAATGGGACTAAATTTAAGTTATTGATGGTGACTAAATAGATCTTGGTGACTATAAGTATATAAATCTAGTAGTGAAGGTGTCGTTTTGATTACGAACCCTGTTAAGTGTATGGGAATTGACGATCTTGTGGTGAATTTGTCAGTCACTCTGTTTGATACAGAATTACTAAGACTGATTTCTTCAAATCTCGCCGGTACGCACCGGCCACCGGTGACCGGTAAAGTTACTTTAGTTCAAGCACTATTGGGATTTCGGCTGGGTGGTGTAATGGTTTCATATGTGCTTCTCAAGCAGCAGATTGGTGTGCTTTCCCCGGCTGTTGCAAGTCGGCCAGTCATCAGACTGTGTCTGGTACAGATTCGGCCGAAATTAATGCACAGTCGCTGGCTCGTAAGACTAAGATTAACCCCCTGGGGATAGTTTAATTGCATCGGAACAGAGTGAATCGGCGTTACAGAAAAGGAGATGCGCACCTCTTGCTATCCCATTTAAGGGAGTGATTTAAGTTTGCAAAGTTATTTATCTCTGGGTTTTTATTTTTATCTATTTTTTATTTATTTAATCACACAAATAAATTTCTGAACTCCAGATCCGATCATGAACATTGTTAAATATCAATTTTACATAAATAACTTAAAGTGCGCGGAGAGTAACAATGTTTTGTGTATTCAATTCAATTCAATCAAAAAAATTCTCGCGGTGTTCAAATCATTAATCATATACTTCTTTAAAATTTCTGTACTTAATCCATCCTAAAATACTAAAATAGGGATGATTTTGTGCGGAATGGTCATGCGCTCATGACGTTGTTGGTGTGAAGTCCCAGTTTCCAGCGAAGGCCCTTCACCTGATCACGTGATCAAGAAACCACACAGACAAGAATATCTGATCTGGCAGATGTGTTGAAGGCAGAGTATGTTGGAGGAGGTATACGATCTACTGCAGGATATTTTGGGGGATCCTCTCCTAGCTGATCTTCCTGAGGTAAACTTGGTTGCTTTTTAACGTTCCCGATACAGTTTTTTCTATGTTTGTTGATCTTTATTCCTCCATCTACAGGAAAACTAGATCCATTATTGTGAGTGTGTTTTGGTCGACTCTCCTGATCTACCGTATTTGTAAAGCTAAGATCAACTCAGTGTAACTCCGTTCAGGACGTGGATACCGAAGATGTGAGGTGTCAGATAGCTCGAGCTAAAGGACACGTTATAGATCTTACTCTGGTCAGGCCTGGGGACAACAAGGTTAGTTCTGCATTTGTTTACATAGTCTGAAGTTAAACTTCAAACGCGCATTGCAATTGTGCAATGCGGCCAACTATGGTCATGTCAATCATCGAACTCGAAGTTCATTCTATTTCTATTTCTACAGAGCACATATACTTTGCTCTGTCCACCTGCACCCCAAAACAATACCAATTATCCTATCTTCACTCTTCAGATGAGAGTGTCTGTGCTGCACAATGCCAGAGTATCAGATCTACAACGTATTGTAACTAAAGCTATCAAACGGAGTACGCCAGATCTCCCTAGAGCTTATTCGTGGAGGTAATACTGATGCTAAATGAAGGTATTTGTTCAATTTAAGTGAGGTAGATCAGGGAGCTCCCCGTCAGTTGAGAGAATTTACTAAAAAGTTACAAAATTTACTAAAAAGTTAAATAAGTTAGTGAACTACTTTCCCTACACACTATACTCATCTCACTACCTTTTCAATAACACTTGACTACGTCTAGGTCCTTGTGGAAGCGGTACAATCTGACAGTAGGGAGTATAAAACTATCAGACAGAAACAAGATGTTAGTTCACTACGGAGTAAAGAACAATGACCTGGTAACCTTCTCCAAACGAGTCAGAGTAGCCCAGACTCGACCTCAGCCTCCCTCCGCCAAACGGCGTTAGAGGTAATCGAGACGTGTTGCTACTTGCTAGGCAATGTCAATAAGCCAGGCAGTGTCTGGTAAAACGTTAGTTACTTTGGGTATCCGACCTGGTTGCTATACTATTTTTTATAGACAACGTCAGAGAGCTAGGTAGTACAACACGGTGATGCCCAACAAATCTTCCATTCAATGATTCTATTTATGGAACATTGAGTACATTGGTTTTAAGTCTCATTTGTCGTCGAATTTGAAACCTTTGAATGGGTAGAAATATTTCAAGAATGCAGCTTTCTAAAGACTGAGGTTGATTTTACATGTGTCGGCAAAATTTTAAATTCAACTTTTTACCATATAAAGGAATTTCGCCGGTTAAAGTTTTTAAAGTGAATACTTCAAGAATCAAGATGGAAATATTGACAATTATTGGTCTCGGCTTTGTTTGTTATGGCGCTGCAGATATCTTAAACTTCTTGTACTATATGGTATGTATCTTATTTCATGAAGTCAATTTCAGTATCAATATCGGTTTCAGTAATGGTTATCTGTAAATTTCAGTTTATGATTATAAGTTTTGATTGTATTCGAATTTATCTTTATTTATTCGCAAAGGCACTCAGTGTTTTTTCATAAATGTTATATTAAAACAAGTTCAACATGACCTCCTTTAGTCTTCCTAAACGCTCCTACATCGCGCCAGAAACCTGTACCTTACATTTTATGTCACTATTATCCTGGTTGTTTGGAACAGTGCTACTTCCAAAAATAGTATAAAGTTCTAGAACCTTCATGTAGGGTGTAGACTGATAGAATAGGTCTTGTTTATTTCATCCGAAGCAAAACGCCAAGGTATTTTCACATATCTCCGGCTGATAATCCATTGACGTGCTAGTAGTGTCGACGTGTGACTGTGAAGGTTAAAAAGATGGGTATGTCGAGTGTAAATGTACTAGAATTTATCGGGCTGCTTTCCTAGAGCGTTATAGCATGTTGATCTGTCAAACACTGTAAGTCCTTCACTTCAACACCTACATTTTTTATTTTAGGATTTGGCAATTCGCAACTCCTCCTTTATGTGCTTATTGGGGCTTTCAGCTGTTTTGATTGAAATTTGATAGAAAAACGTGTCTGCTAATATTCTGTTATTTATAGTCTCCACTGGTTTAACGTATTGCTTGTCCGACCTAGGAGTTTCAATTGTGCAAGTGCCACCAGTACATTGATGCGTTACCAGGAACATCCTACTCAAACTGTTTGATGAAGGAATTCTTGCTCATTAAAATCAGGACTTCTACCACATGATTGCATCCTAAGATTCTGACAAGAGAATGTCACAATTTCAGGAGTTAAGCACTCTGCGTCTTCTAACTGTCGGAATCCGATACCTTGAATCTCACTTCCGCACCACCATGCCGCTCTTTATCGTACTCTTAGTCTCAGTGTTTCTGGAGACCGTCCAATGTTGCCAACAAACCTGCTTTCTAGCCTACACGAACGGATCTTATGAAGTACCAGAAGTTCTGGAAGGTGTCCCAACCATAGTCCCTATTAACTTCACGGGAGTAATTACGGTGGAGGCAGCCTATATCCCAGGATACAAAGCTCAGTGGGAGTACATCAGGTTTATGAAGAATGCGTCCCTGCAACCTTTGGTCATGCAGTTTTACACACCCCAGAAAAATTACCTCACCACTTTATCCATTTTTGCTGAGGATGAACGTGGAGCTTACTCTGCCTCTCGGTATTCAGCCTTTAGTTTGTTCAACAGAAAAAATGACGACATTGTCATCCAAATATCGGATGTTCATGTGTCTGAAGATAACTTCTACCGAATCTTTTTGGGGGAACCAGGAAGTGCTCACAGCAGAAATTATAACTATCAGAACCAGGAAAATTGGGACGCTCTGTCCTTCATGAGGTTCAACACTACAACTCAGATCAAAACTGACAACAAAGCCATCTACTTCAAATCAGTGTCAGTTTGCTTGGATGATACCCCCGTACTGTGTGGAGACACAGTTGAGATTGTTGCTGTTTCCAGGGGTGACTCATTCAATTTGTCTTGTTCAGTTTACGGAGCACCATATCTCGAGGCAATTTGGTCGAATTTTGGCTTTGTCCGTCGCAAGCCAATTTTATCGATCGATGGATTTTCACAAACTACCACGATTTCAATCACTAGTTTTAGTGGAAATGATATGGGATTATGGACTTGTTACTGGAAGAATAAAAACTTTGAAACTGTCAGTCAAACCAAGATATTTCACGTTGTTGAACTCATCTCCAAACCTTTAAATACAACTTTTGTTAAACATAAGTCTGATTCTAAAGAACAAGTTTTCAAATGGATGATTCAGAACAAGCGCCCTATTGAGTCACCTGATGAGTTCACAATACTGCTCGAGTGTGTGCAAGGAAATTTTAATTCTTCCGCAGACTCCGATAACATGACAAGAGATTCTTTTTGGATATCCGTTTTGACGCATTTTGAGGAAAACTCGGTCCTCAGCCAACACAGCGCCACACTGATACTGCCTGAAAACGTTAAGTCTGACAAGATCACGTGCTCTTTGTACCTGGTGACAGAGTCTGGTGAGAAACTGGGAGTGTTGGACACAACAACACTCTACAGAGAAGGCTATCATTGTGAGGAGGGGTACTATGGAGTAGGAGAGGAATGTTTGGAATGTCCTGAAAACTTCACCAGTTCACCCCGCAGTACCAAGTGTTTCCCGTTAGAATTGGATGTCGTTGTTGAGCATGTTGTTCAAATTGTAGAACAGAAAGTCGTTACAGTGTCGTATGAAGAAAAGAAAGAATGGGAAGATGCAATTTCAACTAATATTAATGTTAGGATTGGAGTAATCGTTGGGATCATAATTTTATTGGCCCTGGCAGTATCTTTAGTGACATTTACAGTCCACGTAGCTAGGCGATTAGAATGCATCTGAATTTGATTTTTTAGTTAATTATAATATATAATATACAAACTTGAATAATTAATCGCAAGTATGAGCATTGAGCGGTAAATTCAAGTTTATAAGTGAGCGGGAATCTTATTGAGAGTCTGAATTTGTGGTTCATGTTACTCCTAAATATTCATATGTATTTGTAATTGCAAATTGTATGATCAATAGTGACTAGGAACAAAGAAACTCAAAAAGATCAAACTGAAAGACGCCAGATATTTCTATAACTATAAGTATAAGCGAAATCCAATATATATAAGCTCTGAAGCTTAACTATTGAATATTAAACTGAAAGTGTACTGAAGTATACAACAAAAACAACAACAACACCTGCCTTTGCTTTGCATCTCTCTCTCTCTCTCTCTCTCTATCCTTCTCACTCTCTATCTANCTTTTTTTATCTCATACTTATTTTGATTCGGACACTCCAACAGCCACATGTTGCACAAGTGTAACGGCCAATTACAGGAGGCCGAATGTACAATTATACATATACGCCAGTGACGGTTAAGTTAAGTTAGTGTGTACCGTACTTTTACCGCCCGAGACTTCGCTGCAATGGGCAGCTACTCAATTAACCCTCACACCCGATTTCTCGAGCATTTGGCTGAGTGGACCGTGGGGCTGCATAGATCCAACGGAATCCTTAGCTGAACATCAACGTTGTCGAGGTATTACCCGACTGATCGCGCGCGGCTCGCAGTTTCCTGCTCTCCTGTTGTAGGTTGATAACCTACTGTCGCGGCCATCACGCGCTGTCACGCATTTCTGGACGAAAGAAATTCTAAA
>JH153375.1:414115-463659 GCA_000226015.1 Mnemiopsis leidyi
TCTCTCTCTCTCTCTCTCTCTCTCTCTCTCTCTCTCTCTCTCTCTCTCTCTCTCTCTCTCTCTCTCTCTCTCTCTCTCTCTCTCTCTCTCTCTCTCTCTCTCTCTCTCTCTCTCTCTCTCTATCTCTCTCTCTATCTCTCTCTCTATCTTTTTATCTCATACTTATTTTGATTTGTGATTCGGACACTCCAACAGCCACATGTTACACAAGTGTAACGGCCAATTACAGGAGGCCGAATGTACAATTATACATTGTGTACCATGTACGCCAGTGTTAACGGGCGATGCGCGTCTAGAAATGCGTGAGAGCGTGTGATGGCCGCGACAGTAGGTTATCAACCTACAAACGCCAGTGACGGTTAAGTTAAGGTCGTGTGTACCGTACTTCTACCGCCCGAGACTTCGCTGCAATGGGCAGCTACTCAATTAACCCTCACACCCGATTTCTCGAGCATTTGGCTACGTGGAGTTGGACCGTGGGGCTGCATAGATCCAACGGAATCCTTAGCTGAGCATCAACGTTGTCGATGTGTTACCAGTTACCCGACTCGCGCGCGGCTCGCAGTTTCCTGCTCTTCTGTTAGAAAGTTAGACGGATATCATCTCGTCAACATCAACAATGCTTACCCCATGGCCCGTGCCGCAGCTTGGAATCGAACTGCTAACCTTAGCAGACAGATGATTTAACCGACTGTGTCTTTGTCTTATAGGTTGATAACCTACTGTCGCGTTGTCAGACGTTGCCTGACCTGCTGCCGCGAAGCGGCAGCCCCCGCGCGCGAAAATTGAAAATGTGAAATGGGCCGCATAGCAACTCAAGGCAACTGTCGCGGCCATCATGCGCTCTCACGCATTTCTTTCTAAACCATAAACGCGCATCGCCCTTTGACTCTTGTCAGACGTTGTCTAACCTGCTGCCGCCTTATCGAGGTGTTACCCGACGCGCGCGCGTAAGCAGTAAGCAGTTAGACGGATGTTATATCATCTTGCATTTCGTAAATTCGAATAACGCGCGCAAACGCAAAACGGCTATGGCTAGCTTTGTGTGACTTTGTCCGACCATCATCCTCAATGCCTCATTCGAAGGAAAAATAAATGTCGGGAGAGCCTCAAGATCACCAGGGTGCGCGCTGCCGTACAACTACAACATACAAGGCTTGCTCTACACTCTAACTAAAGCCTCTTTGCGCGTGGGCTGACGTACTTGCGCGTCGCGATGTCTGCGCTCAATGCTGGGCCACCCCACACTCCGATACCAATTTATTATTCAAATATAATGTATAAGAATGAAATACATTTACGGTTTGGTTTATAAAATGCTGTAAATTAAATTATTGTTTTCCTTGAAATTATTGTTTTCTTTCCTTGAACCTACCACCATCCTTAAAAAGCTCAAAGCTGGCACAAAACCTATCTGCCAAGCTAAATTAATCTAACCTTAATATTGTTGGATACCTTAGGAAAAAGTTAAGATTTGGGCTCCTCGAAACAACATTGATGGCTGTCAAGGGGTTCAGGAAAAGCAGAAATTTCAAGATATCAGAACTTGATCTAAATCTAATAGACTTTTATGTTAAATCTCAGTAAACTATAGGTAATTATATAATATTAAATATAGGTAAAATTCAACTAATCTTTGTTACCAATGTAGAAGAAGGAGGAAATGTATAGTCAGTCAGTCAGGAAAGAATGTCAGTTAAACTACAAGCAGTGACAACTGTCCAGTTCTTCTTGTTGTTGAGCTTATGCTGTGTTTTTGGACTTTAGGTTAATTGAGTGGTCCCAGGCTTTCGACTGGAGTTGCGGTGTTAAATCGATTTAACGACGCGTCAACGATCCACCTCCCACTTGATGTTGTAATTAACCATTTGTTGTAGGTTGTTTGCTTGAATTTGATTCGGTTTTTCATATAATTTTTATGTTTAATGGAGCTCTTTTTATGGGGAAACTTCTGTAGTTCAATGATAGTGGATAGGTTTTTGTTCAAATGTCATCAAAAAATGCTAGTTGTATACCAAGCTTGCAAAGTAATATGTGATATGCTACCGAATATTGGTGCTTGTTAATGCTTGTGGTAACAAACTGATTTAATAGGTCTTAAACGCATTCATGTATGCTCCCGTTCGTTAAGTTTGAAGTTGGTCATTTTATTATGAAATGGAGTATTCTGCTTCATACAATTGCGTTTTTGGATATAATTTAGAGTAGTTTGGATAAGTAATTTGGACAACAATACTTTAATGAACTTCTACTGAGTATGAAAGTAAAGTATTGACAAACAGCTTTCCAATTTTATCCGAAATTATATTAAGTCATTTGGTCTTTAAGATCTCAGTTTTGTTAAAAACCACACAGCCTCAATTCTGTTATAAAAATAGCGAAGTTGAGCATAAGAAAACACAGCACTGGCAGTGCAGCACCTAAGGAGGGAATAGGGGCCAAGGTATCATTTGGCCCCCAAAAAATTCAACAACTTCTATTACAAAATTGCTTTTAAGCTATCAGACACAGGCTAAATTTTCTAATTTTTCTTTGAACAACAAACGATTTAGAGTTATCGCCAAGGCCCTACTGGATCAAACAGAGAAGTTCAACAGAAAGGAAATTGAAACCCCTGTACGCAGTTGGACAGGTTTCAGATCTTCTAAAGGAACATACAGAAAACTGGACTATAAGATCAAGAAGGAGATACCACTAGCTGGTGCAACGGACTGGAAATTCATTTGGGATGAAGACGAATGTCCTGCACAGTTTCCCCAGCATATCTATTGCGCTGCTGAGAGACCGAAAGAAACAAGTAAATTTTTCAATCAAACAAGTAAATTTTTCTCAAGAGGAAAACATCAGTTTATATTGATTTCATCTTTTTTGGTAAATTAACGACTACTTTACGCATGAGCCAGCAAGGTGGCACAAAGTGCTGCTGAGTGAGCATTGTGGTCAAATTTTCAGATGGTCCCCCAGTTTTTAGCATGTTCCTCCACCCCTGCAGTGGTTATTATTATTATTATTATTATTTCATCCAAATAGGTTAAGTTTAACCCAGCCTCTTGAAGAAGGCAATATCATACATTTGGTGCAGTGGTTGAATCCTTATTGATTTGTTTTTCAATATTTTCAACTTCAATACTTTCAACACTACTATTATACAAATAATTTTAGTGACAGGGTGGATTTTTGAATGGCACTGTGTTAAAGTGATAAATTATCCCCACCGACCATTCATGTTCCTGAATACTAAATTAGTTTTCTTTCATAACAACCACGGTGTTATTGACTAAGTGCAATACCTTATTTATTTTGGACGTAGCATGTATTGATTATCCCTCTCTCACTTCAGTAAATATAATCGTATTACTCTATTCCATTCAGATGCTTGCTATGAAACATGTCACCAGTTGGTCCAAAGATATTCTAGTGTTTCTGTTCTACTCTATCACTGACTATCTCTACAGCAGATTGCATCACAGAGAAAGGTTTCTACACCCTGTCTCTGCGTATTCTACGGCTTTGTCTCACACTCTGATACTGCTAACCTTGATAATTTGCAGTTATTTCTGGAACAAAAAGGTCAAACTTCCTCAAGTGAATATGAAAGTATTGTTGATGTCAGTGGGGTTGTCATCAATTTTCAGATTTAATATTCTCGATTTTAATCACAATTTTGGGGCACCATCATATAAGTACATTACAGTTATTTTATTACCTCTAGTACTCTACATTCAAGGTGCTGATATGTTTGGATGTATAGGAACATTTGTAGTTATAGTTATAAGCAGTTCCTCTAAAACTACACCTGTGCCAATTGATCAGGTTCTCCTTGGTATGGGATTATCTTTTGTGACATTTATTGGACTTTACTACTTGATGGAAAAGAAAGATATTAAAGCTGATGAAATTGGTAATCTTCACAAGGGATCAAAAATCACTATTTTTGTAGATATTGCTTCTGAAATATTTCTTTGTATAATACTGTGTGACATTTCTGTGGCAATTTTTGATGGGATGCAAGAGAGGAATCATAATGAACTTGGTATAGATGGTATCCTTCTCTTTACTCTCTCAACCTTCGGAAAATTCTTGATAATTTTTTCCAATTCTTTTTTCACAGTTCATGTATTACTACTGAATTGGGTTGTAAAGACCATCATGTTTAGCTCGACATACACATTGGCATACAAGTTTGATCTAACAGTTCATAATCTTGTGGCCATTATCATATGGCTTTTCTTTGTCATAAGTTACACAGTAGTGTATAAGTTGAAGAAAGGCGCATTAATTGAAGTGCAATATGATTCTATCAATCCAAATCATACAGATTAATTCCTGTTCTTTAAGATTCCTACATCATGCTAAACCTACATCTAATATGAAAATGCAGTTTTAAGTATTTCAAAGTATCTTTCTTTTACAAAGATTTATGAGTAGTAGATTTATTCTATTTCCTTTATTTCAGAAACTAAAGAGAATCAAAAGAATCTTACAAGTTACATTGTATATTTCAACTAGTTAAGTCATTGTATGTTGTGAATTTTATGTTGTATTTTTTGTGAGGTTCTAGTGTAGTTTCTATTAATGACTGCTAAAAATGAATTGGGACATCATATTGTCGATTAATTTTTCCAATCTGTCTAATGATGCCACAGCACTTCAATTTTTATATAAATTTATCATGTAAGTCAATAAAACAAAACAACTTTTTGAACGAGTTCTCTCATGTTTCCTGTATCTAGGAGATTGAAAATGAATGCCATCTGTGTTCTGAGGAATGACAAAGAATCCTTTGGATGCATTAAATTTTCTCAGGCCAGTGAAGGTGCTCCAACTACTTTGAAAGTAAGTATTCATGATAATGTTTAACTCGTTTTCATCATCACCAACTAAACAAAATAACTGGGGTAGAAAGAATGGAACACTCAGGATGTTGCTGCAAATTTTTCTTAATATCATGCATTCTAATAGCAGATCGCATTAATTGATATTAATTTGTCAAAACTTACTTAAACTTAGAGAATTTGATATAATAGCATAGAATTTGTTAAACCTCATTATTAATTTCCATAACTTTATAGGTTGAAATCAACAATAGCAGCCTAACTGAGGGTGAGCATGGATTCCACATGCACCAGTTTGGGGACAATACAAACGGTTGCATCTCTGCAGGACCCCATTTCAACCCATTTGGAAAGACTCATGGAGGTCCAACTGATGAGGTAAAAATATACTGTTTTATCGGATGAAGTAGCACAGATAATAGCATCTTAGATCTAGTTGTTCTGTTAAATAGTTAAATATGTTAGGCAAGCCCTGAAAATTCAGCTGCTTTTATTGCTGGTGCAATATCTAAATATTTCGAGAATTTAATTACCTTGCTTGCAGGATAAATTTACTGGACTCTAGGCCTAGAGGGCTAACTGCCAAGGATACCTTGAGCTAGCTCACCAAAGTAAAGCCTTGATTGAAGGGCATTGCCCAAAAGCATATGGTAAATACCAATGTCTCTAATATTGATACTCTTACATAGTGAGAGTTTATATGCTGCTATAGCATATCCTCTTTAGTGTATAATGCAGTGGCATTATTAAAAATATCTAATATCTATATGGGCTTGTTGTCGATACTCGGGTACTAATCAATTTTTAATTTGATGCTTATTCAGAATTTTAATAAACTTATGTTTTCGTGGAAACATTCACATACAGTCATGACAGGTCCTACTTAAAATTTACAGACCTAGTATAAGTAGTGGGCAAGTACTTCTTTCAACAACCCTGAATATCGCCAATTTTAGAAACCAATTCCAAAAGCGCTGTCGTCTTGTACAACAAGTTCTTAGCTGATCGACAAATTTGAACTTCGGTTGCCCTAAAAAGTTCACATCATTGCATGTATTCTGTAAAGACATCTCCCAGGTCCGACATGTAGGAGACCTCGGCAATGTAGTTGTTGATGGTTCTGGAGTTTGTTCCACTGGTAAGACTGTAATTAGTTCTTATCAGTTTGTGAGGAATTATTATGTCTTGCATGATTGATGTACGAAATATTGATCTTACAAAACTTAAATTAAACTAGCTGACATAACTACTTGTTAGTAACAAGTAGCTTGAAATAATAAATAATAGATAAAACTTGAACTAACGTTTTTGTGATTGTCATTGATTATTTTTGTAATATATTTCAGAGATAACTGATCCCCAAGTTTCCCTGTTCGGAGCTAACTCAATAATTGGAAGAACAATGGTACTGCATGCCGGAGTTGACGATCTTGGAAAAGGTAATTTTATCATTATTACATGCTCTGTTTTAATTCACACTGCAAGCTGTGTGCACTACATGTATAATTGTATTGTTTATGTGCTGTACATTTTATGTATATTTCAAAATATCTTTACATGATCATGTTTGATTTATTGTACCTCGTTAAGATCTATTCAAGTTTGCAAGTATTATCACTTTCCGTATAGTAGCTAAACTCTGTCTGTAAATCTTCAAATCAATCCGACCTTATAGTTTAACCAGGCCGGGCCCCCCTTTGTCGGATATAACTTGTCCCTCATTAGTGAATTTGTAGTAAAATTAGGACCCGGCCCTCACTGATTGATGGTCGTTTATTGTGGGATGTAAATGTGGCATGACTTAATTGGTCATATCGTGCCAGGTGGAAATGAAGAGTCCCTGAAGACAGGAAATGCTGGAGGCCGTGTAGCTTGTGGTATTGTAGGACTCTGCTCCTAGACTCCAGACTCCAGACTCCTAGATCTAGTGCCTCAAGAGAGTTCCAGCTATGGAACTAGGCGACTACTGGCAGTTTAACACTGTTTCGTGTTTACTGTGCTGTTGTAGACACTGTGTTGATGTTCATTAGTCATTTTATGTATAAGATTAACTTATCTAATGTGTAGAACAAATTGTTTTATAGTGACCCTTCTACTAACTACTTGTTCATCTTTATTTACAAGTACAGTGCCTTTAGCTGTTATTATCGATGTTTTTAAAACTATAAGTGTGAGTTACCATATTAAAGACTTTTTTTCTATCCTGAAGACCTCACGTGATACCTAATAAGTGAAAGGGATGTTTTTAAAATGTTCTTTTATCGTTTTTCAAAAAATTGATGAAGATATTAGGGCCACAGCTACTTAAATCTTTATAGTGGTAAAATTATGGCTGGTTCATATTGGCTGTAGCGTAAATGAGCTTTTCTTTTTGAGGAAACGGATTTCGTAACATTTTAATGTTTTCCCTTATTTATTTGCATTTATAAAACTAATTTATATTTTTGTTAGATCAGATTGACAGCATTATTCAATGCTTTTCTTCGAAAGTGTCAGGAAAATATTCTCAGTAAGTAGCAAATGGTATCAGAAAATTCGGAGCTTTCTTAAAAGTTATCCTACATAATTTTGAATATATAGGATAGAGAATAATTAACGATATTAACAATTTACAAATTCCAACTTCTTTACAAGACTAAAATAAATTCAAAACAAAATTTAAGACTGGGCTATTACAAATGAATGACAAATCACTCTTATAAATACTTTACTCAGCTTTCTTTATCCAAGTAAAATTAGATTTTATCACAGTCCTATGATCCAACGGTCTTTGACAGATAGTCTGAAATTGCAACAAACTTTTCTCCTTGTTTTGAAACTCAATACAACCCTGGTGATTGTGCTTGCTATCAATGTCACAATGTACCACTACACCCTCCCCTCTTCTATACTTGATAACAAATAGTCCTGTCTTCTTTAGCGGTCTCCCCAAGTCAGGGTGTGGTCTCCACGTGGAGCCCACTATTGAGTTGTCTTGAAACTTCACGTCCAGTAACCCCCCAAAGGGGTAGTCGTCTCTGACCCAGGTGCCTAGCAGACAACCGTATGTTGTCAGGATGTTCTTGTAGAACCACTCTGCGTGTTTGTTTGATAGGGCGAGTAGGTGCGGGCCGTAGTGGTGTATGGCGAGTGAGCGCCAGATACCTCCGGAGCGTGAGATGTCGTTCAGATATCGGCAAGTTTGTAGCAGCTGAACTATGTCTCTTTCTGAAGAGATGGATGGTTTATTGTCAGGTACACATGATACAATTGTGTGATAAATTCGTAATGCACCTTTCACAGTAAACATTGAACTAATGTATAGGTTTAAAACTTTATAGTATTGTTGAGTGTGTAATGAAAATGCATAACTATTGATACGTAGCGACGTTACGTTACGTTACTACGTTTTAAGTTGGCTTACCTGATAAAAACGAAATGATGGTTAGTAAAACTTCAACGGGCAGGTCTAGAAGTGAGCGACCCATGTTCAGATTTCAAGATTTAGCGACATACAACCTTTAGTAACTTGTTTAGAGGATTGTTATTTACTAGACTTAATACACTGGCGATATCAAGGTTAACTTGTGGAAAAGTTTGGCAATTGACAAAAGCAGTGTTTACTCTGACAATAAAACAAGCAAGCCGACACTGCACACTACTTCACAGTGAGCCAATTATCGACATCACCGTTAGGGAATCATTGCAATTATAACTGATTTGCTGGCAGCACCACAACACACACACAGTGTCGTGACAATGATCAATACTCTACCAAGATAAGAGAACCCATCTCAGATCTAGATATTGACTATATCAAATTCCTGGCGTACTCAACAGACAGATACAGACTATTTTAGGGCGTGTGATACGACGTACAACACACAACAAGCCGACCAGGCAATGTAATATATAAGCACTGGCTGCAACAGGAAGCTTCAGCTCAATAATATAATATTCTGCCGTATATTTAATAAAGCCGGACCAAACAACCGAGGGCAAAATTAACAGAACTAAATCACGGAGTTGCGTAGCTCGTGCGAACAGAAAGGAGTAGGTAACCGTTGTAGGGAGGTTTCTTAGAAACCTGTCAACGCTTCCTAGGACGCTTGAGCGCAGGTAGAAGTGCCGGGTTAACTGTGATGTTACCGCTCCCAGTTAATTAGTGCTGATTCGTGATTGTTTAATTGCGACATCATCGGTTGTCTTGAGTGGCTTGCAGCATGTTGGATATAGCATACAGAGCTGTGAATATATCTAGTTACTATTTAACTTTTTAGCTGCTTCCTGCCGATAATGTGATAGTCACAGTTATCCCAACAAGAGGAAGTGATGAAGAGAGGTAGAGTGGCGGAGTCTGGAGTTGAGTTTGCATTTCGTATGGTATTCTTTCATTATGTTGGTAGAAAAGCCATTAGCTTTATAGCTTGTACAAGCTGGCGAAATTTTGAATATGCATTATGCAATAGGGTAAATAAAAGATTAAAAAGTGCGATTTATAATACGTGTAACCATTTTAAGCAAGCTCAAATGAACTAAGTACATATATTGAAATGTTGACCCTTTAGCTGTAAAACAAGATGTCTGGAGTAGCCGGCCTTGCTAAGAACGTTGTACATTTCCTGAAGCCAGTTAAGGAAATGGTCGTCATGGCCCCGGTTGTTTACTACGGACTTTCTAAAGTACAAGTTGTACAGAAAAGTGAGTATTTGATGTTACAAGTATTTTTAAATGTCCTGATAAGCAAACTGCAATCGCAAGGCTAACAAGCTGGAAGAGAAATATGCGAAACTATGCAAACAATGAGTTTTGGGATTACTTGATAAGCCGCTGTGAATGTAGAAAGTAGTTTACTAACCCTTCGTATCAATTTCAGAATAAAAGATCTTAACCTTGTTTGGATCTCTTCCCATTCTTGTCAGTGATGGATTGACTCGAGATACTTGGATTTTTGATCAAGACTTTATTTTCTGCGATGTTAATAGTCTAACTCTTAATTTATTACGGTCTTCATATTGTGTCATATTGTCATGCTCCAATAGTCGTGCTTATGTCAATACCGTTATTTCCAATCAGATCATCTAGGTTAAAAATTCTGATCATGTTTTGAGTCTGGTTTTAGGTTTATAGCGTTGTGTAATGTGTATCACTATCATAAAGGTAGCATTTGAAAAAGTTTTGCTATAACGAATTGCGTTTCACTCTAGCCAAGATTTACATGAATTCCAAAGAAATTTGATTTTGCTGTGAATGGGATTACAAATTGGCATCGTGCCAACCGTCCGTGTGTGATATCTCGCTCATGCCTCCCATTTTTTTCTGCAAGTGCATGGATTATTTAATGGATTATTTGAAATTTAAATTGCTCAAGATGACAAGTCAATACCCCAAGTCAACTCAAGAATTAAGCGTATGATTTACCGTTAACCCCTAACCGTTCAGCAAGTACACAGACACGTTATCTAACTCTACCCTAGACGAGCTGACATGCAATAGCAGTACCTCTACATGCCATGTTGACATGCCCTTCTAGCATGTTGACATGCAGCGCAAGCATGTTGCGCCTTGCTGCGCGCCGCCCAGCTCCGCTCTACTCCCTGAGCTCTGCTTCACCGTTAACCTCCCATCTCTACCATCCCCCTCAATCCCGCTCTCTGTCCTTGTCCTCCGTGTTTAGCCCTGAAAAGAGCGTTGCTAGCCCAAAGTTCACTAACAGATGGGCCATCGCTGTTCCCGCTTTTCTCACCCATCTTTGTATTGGTGAGTTTACACTTTAGGTTTTAGGTTTGCTACTCAGTGAATCTCTGACTGATGTTTTCTGACTCTGGTAGATTACAGACTTCTTATATTTGTTTAAGTTTTGCTGTTTAAATACATCTGAATGAAGATTCCTCGCAGGTGCCCCGTATGCCTGGTCTGCAATGAGCGGGCCGCTAACTCGAGACTTTGGCTTTGTCTGCTCCTCAGCTGAGGACTGGTCGATGACCTCCGCAACTGCTCCCATGTCAATCCTCTTTGCATTCCACGGCTTCTCTGCTGCACTTGCTGGAAAATGGCAAATGAAAGTTGGACCTCGCACAGCGATCGCTGCCGCCGCCATCTCATTCGGGGGCGGGTTTTTGTTGTCGGCGGTAGGAGTAGCTACACATAACATCGGGCTGGTGTATTTTGGGTATGGCGTGTTGGGTGGCATTGGTCTAGGACTTTCTTACACACCGCCTATTCAGGTTTTTAAATACTCCTAATTTTTTCCATAATTATGTTTTGACGAGCTTAATCGTATTTCCACTGAAAGCACTGAGAAATCCTTTGATAAGTTAACAAACCTACAGTACGTGATTTTTGTCCTCTAGCTGACTAATGACTAATGACTAATATAACTTTGCTTTATGAACTATATATTTTACGACTTAATATATAACGACCTAATGTAAGTTACCTTATAAGCTGTAGTAACGACGGTGTATACTATATTGTAGTCTATATTAGTTGACTACATTTTGGCTACTAATTGACTACAACACGCTAAAACTAGAAACCCTAGACGCTGATTGAGTGGTTCCCGGACAAGAAGGGTCTAGCATCAGGCCTTACAATCATGGGTTTCGGGTCTGGAGCTCTCCTATTTGCTCCTGCTGCCAATGTTCTTCTAGAGAAATTCAGGTTATTTAACAGTCAATCTAATTAATATGCTATACGGGCTGTATTTTAATGTCGATAGCGCTAGTTGACACGATAATTGCTCGAATATTTGAACTCAAGATTTAATTTCAACGCAGTTGTAACATATAGTCGAGTGAAGGTTAATATAGAGATTCTATATTAGGAGACTGACACAGATCCCCCCGACAGTTCTCTACCGACGTATCTTGGTACAGCAGTAGATACAATAACAGAGAACGGTCGACTGTTTGCGGAGTCGGGCGGCAAGATGGTGGAGGTGGTGTACGCTAACGCCGCTGATCTGGCTAAACTGTCTACATCGGGTTTACAGGAGGGGTTCTATGTCGTAGGATCTGGAGATACTGGTTAGTTATTGTTCTTTTCCATACCCTTAGTCTTACTTTTAGTTTATATAGTTATTCAATATTATCATTAGTTAATATTGTCTGAGTTCCCGGACTAGATAAACTTCTAAGTCCTCAATTTTCTTGTTAAAAGTTTTTTTCTTTCATTTTTCAGCTAAGAATTTAATTTTCCCGCTGAAACTTAATACAATCAAGTTTTGTTGTGTACTGTGTTTCATGCCGGCACTCCTCCTAACCTACATCTCCCTACAGGTGCTGCCATGACATAAGCTACAATAGGTGTAGGCTACACTCTCGCTATGATGGGATCTGCTCTAGCTATCAAGAAACCCCACCCCACTTACAAAGTAACTGGAAGTAGTTCGGTTACAACGCCTACCCAATCTCAACGGAACGTTCACACTGACAATATGTTCAAACTACCCCAGTTCTACGCTCTGGGAACTGTTCTTGTTGTTGTTGCTTCAGGTTTGTTTCGTTACTAGTGAACTTTCGGACTGTAAGTAACCTTAAATTTTACAATTTCTCACTCTCACTTAATCATCTGATCCCCTTTGACCATAGTCCCACTCTTTTCAGGTGGTATGGGACTTATTGGTGTCGCTAAACCGCTCATGTCCGAAGTATTTAGCGGAACACTACCCTCCATTGTAACTGCCTCCTTCGCGTCCTCCTTCATCCTCATGTTGAGTGTGGGCAACCTGGGAGGTCGTCTTGCCTGGGCGGCTGTTTCCGACAAGATAGGACGCCCTGCTACCTTCCATCTCTTCACTTTCGGCAGTATCGCTATCTACGCGTCCCTTCCTACCATCATCCAGCAGGTTATCCAACACCAGTCAGCCGCGTCGCTTGGCGCGTTCTGCGGTCTGAGTGTTGCGGCAATATCCATGTTTGGCGGCGTGTACTCCATACTTCCTGCCTACGAGAGCGACCTGTTCGGGACCAAGTACGTGGGTGCTAACCACGGCAAGATGCTGTTGTTTAGCAGCACTGCAGCTATAGCAGGACCTAGCGCTTTTCTCTACCTCAGATCTTTATCGGAAAAGGTGGGGATCTCTTTGTCTTTATGTGTTGTGAAGTTTGTAGTTCGTGAAAACAATGTGGTATTATATTGTGAAGAATGTGTTGTGTGTTTTGTAGTAAGAATGTGGTGTTATGTTTTAGCGACTGTATTGAATGATGAACTTATACACACAGCGTGTGAGTGGGTGCAATATATAGAGAACAAATTGACATATTAGAACAAAATACATTGCATTGATATGTTCTTATTTAATAGAAAATAGTTTTACCGAAGTTAACATACCTCTCAATAGTCTGAATAGTTCAGCTTAGTTGACTATTAGAAGAAATATCTTGATCCCAGCTAAAAAGTCCTCTGATAAGTTAGCAGTCAATAATGCGCACGAATATACTGCATGTTGTTGCTTACTGCATGATAATGTCAGATATGTACAATGTGCAATACATTTGTACTGTGTATAATATGTAGCGTATTAATTATCTCATCATCTCATTTTGTATTATACACGACACTGTATTGGCGCAGTGCCAGGAAAAGTCCTCATTACCATCGAGATATACATCGTACGTGTTCTCGTAGGTTGCATTTCTTTAACGTTGGTATTGTTGTCGTGTGTTATACTGTCCATGTCGTGTATAGTTAAAGTGCGATGTATACACTTTCTATGTACAATTGTATTGTCGTCGTGTATACATGCTGTTTGCCACCTGTCCGTCTGGGTGCCCTCCGTTCATTCATATTTAAGTTGTGCTGATAAAACTGGACTAACAATGTTAAAACTTAGGAACGCTCTTTAAAATTCCCACTCTCTAAAATTTCCCATGACTGGAATCTCTCTCTTCAGGCAGCTATTACAGATCTGTTAAGTAAGATCGACCCTTCTGCATTCAAAGAAAAGTTCGGATCAGATGTAAGCGCGCTGGACACCCTGATCGAAGCTAAAACAGTAACAGTAGCTAAACTAATGGAGATCGCTCCCCCCGGTGTTGTAGATCCTACCCCGTTTTTGTACGACACATCCTTCTATACCATCGCTGCTGCTATTGGTTAGTGTTTTATCTTATATACCATCGCTGCTGCTATAGGTTAGTGTTTTATCTTCTATACTATCGCTGCTGCTATAGGTTAGTGTTTTATCTTCTATTCTATTGCTGCTGCTATAGGTTATTTCTTATGATTTTCTACACTATTGCTGCTGCTATATATTTTCGATGTTACGGGTCGGGTCTTTATCTTAAACACATTGTCACAAAATGACACACGGGCACAGAAAAATGAAATATGTAGTTTGAGGCAAAGTAGGAAATAAAATCCATTGTCAGCTCATTTAATTAATGTAACTTGTGTACACTGTACAATGTACATGATTGATATACATGATTGTTATATTTTATCTTTAACAGTTAAAAAATTCGCTCATTCAAACTAAGAATGATCTTTCAAAGTCCTCTTTTCTAAAAATTTTTAAAACTCAGAATTCTACTCTTATTTGTCCGATCTCGCCCGTGTATCATTTCTACCATCTACGCTTTGGGATTTTTTTCCTCTTCTGTAAGTTGACGTTACTAGAGTCAGCTTCCTCGCTGTCTTCTTCTACCTCCATACTTGCCATATCATTTTCTTCAACTCCGCGTTTTTCTCTCTCTTCTAAACCTGGATATGTAGATCGTTAATTATAATCCGACTGTTAAATGAGCTGACTGTTAAAATAATGAATAAATAATAAATAAACAAATGCTAGCATTTTTTTATATCGCACGCATAACTCGACGCATAACTCCACCTTAGATGTGGAACAGAACAAAGAATTGTGTATATAATAAATATCTTGAAAGAAAAGTGCTGGCTTACCATTGTTTACTGCGAATACAGTACACAGTATCAGCACTGTTAATCCTAGTACTTTCATATCGCTGGAATGTCTTCAAATTATTATGTCAGAATTGAGATAGTTTAGTCATAACATATGTATGTTTTTTACCGTATATCTTTTATCAAATATGGAACCATTTCAAAACAAATTTAAAATTATTACGAAACACTTAATTAAAAATGTTGCCTAGCGAAAAAAGACATAAAATTTAGTTGGGAGACCACGACTTTGAAGCAACTATATATATTCCTACTTCTAATTAAGTAAAACACTGATACCTATCACGATTTTTCTTGTAAATAGAAAAGTTGATAAAAAACTGAAGCCTCCCCAAGCTGATTTCAAGAGCTCGCCAAAACTCAAAGTTAAACAAAGTGGAGAAGTGAAATGAAATATGTTCGTCTACCAGTCTGGTATAGTGGGAGACATCATGAGGGAATGTGCACTTGTGCAGGCCTTGTAGTTAATGAGAGGTGGGAAATTCCAATTAATTAATAAGACATTGGATGAAGCGGTAAACAGGTTGTAATCTAATAATTTTACTATTGCCGGGAGTGGTGATATAATTTAAGTTTAAGTTGTAAGAGTGGAACTTAGTGTTACTGTCATGAGGGAAATGTTTTGTTTCTAACGAATTTAGTTTAGATAGATAAGCTTTAGAGGCTACTTTTGTATCTTATAGCGAATACAATAATTCAACTATTAATAAGGGAAACTATCGAAATGTTGATAACAAAAAGATCATCCAATGCAATAGCGGAAGAGCTTTACTAGAAAAGGCCTGATTTACGTTTACTAGCTACCACAAAATTACAATTAAGTGGCCCAGCTATTACAATTAGGTACGCTGCAACTTACAACTCTTTTATTACGCAGGTGTTGGGGCGGCGGCTCATGCTATGATACGTCCTGTTAACCCTAAGTGGTACGAAAAGGCGGAGTAGGTCCCTCAAACAAGAGAGAGAGATTTTGGTGATCATGGATGGCGTGGTGACTTCTTCTTGTAGTGTGGTTTCAGGGTCTGTGTTGTGCGGAAAATAACTGCGGTAGACATTGAGCTTACTGGACAGTGAATAAGATTTATATTGGTTATATAGTTCAGAGAATTAACGTTTTGTTATGTGATAAATCAGACTTGGGTGAAAAATTTTTATTAATTTATTACTGAGACATTTCATTTTCAGTTATTATGACGTATGCGTGCTTATATGACACGAATAATATTCAATTTCGTGTCTATTTTTTTCGATAAAAGTTAAGTGTTTTTGTGGCATGATTTACTTATTATTAACTTCCGGGCAGCACTAAGTTTCAAAACTTTGGTTAAGCATGATTCCTTACGAGTTAATACGATACATTGAGCTTGGGCTTGAGCAGCCAAAATTATATGGCATGAATAATTTTTTATTTCGAAACTTTTACAATATTTCTTTAAATGCTTTTAAGTCCATTACTATTTTACTAATCATATTGATGATTTTCATAAACAATAAACATCAGGTCTTGTTTTTTATTATTGAAATGCAGTTAAAAACGTATTCAAACGCTTATGAATTTAGATTATTGATAATAAATAAATAAATATTTCCAAGCATTTATTTGAAACTCAATTTGATTGCCAGACAATCACAGTAGAGACCATGTACATTTTTTCAACATCAAAGCACACTTTTTGCTTCTGCACTTCTGAAGTATTTCTGTTCAGGTATGGGTGACCAATGGTTTGAGCGTGTCCAATACTCCTGGTTTCAAAGATTTGTCATTAACTGTGTGTGCAGTGGTAAACTCCCCAAACATGTCGCCTTCATTATGGACGGCAACAGGAGATTCGCTAAAGTGAACGATATAACTCGATCTGAATCTTACTCTATGGGCTTTGAAAAGATTGGAGAGATATTGGATTATTGTGAAACATTCAGCATCAGATATGTATCTGTTTACGCATTCAGTATTGAGAATTTCAAGAGATCAGATGAGGAGAAGTCCGAGTTATTTTCTCTAATGTCAGACAAGATGAGCTATTTGTTGAGTAAAATAGACAAGATCCACGAGAAAGGTATCCGGATTAATGTGCTGGGAGATATCACCTTGTTTCCGGATAACATCACTAAAACCTTGGCTAGACTGCAACTAGAAACACTCAACAACTCCGAGTTTTGTCTGACCTTGTGTCTGGCCTACACTTCCCGTGACGAAATAAGAAACTCAGTAAAGTGTATGGCGCAGGGTGTTGCGTGCGGTAAGCTGCGCGTGACCGACATAAACGAGACACTTCTAGACAAGTGTTTGTACAGCGAGGACCTGCCCCCGGTAGACATGTTATTGAGGACGTCTGGTGAAGTGAGGTTGTCCGACTACATGATGTGGCAGGCCAACTTCGCGGCTCTGCAGTTTGTTAAAGTGCTCTGGCCGGACTTTGGATTCTGGCATCTCATAGGATCGCTCCTAGACTACCAGAGACAAGAACCAATGTTGAGTCAGTATAGGGAGACGTACTCACCTTTTTTGGAGAAAATGACACGAGCTGAGTTGGCGGCTGTTGCACATTCGGAACATTGTAACCTGAAGTCCCATGACAACTGCCATTTAAACGAAGCTATTACTGACGCGTACATACAGTCTCATCAGATGAGGACTGAGGGATTTTTGAGTGATTTGAGAGGAGAGAGGAGGGAGTTATTGGAACATTGTGCAGAGCTTACAGTTGCTGGTGCTTAGATTTAGTTTTGTGTTTGCTGATTTTGATTGTTTTTTATTTCTCTATAGCTATGACTGCAATTTAGCTTTCCATAGTGCAAGATATTTATTGTTTACGTTTAAATTTTGATTGGGATGGGTTAAGTTTATTGATCTTGTGTTGAAGATATTTTATTGTACAGAACATAATTGCAGACGAAAATTTGTTTCAATTTAGCAATTTCCCTAAATCACTGCGCTAATAAAATAGCAATTCTGTGTCCGTTTATTGCTTCTCTTTACTTCAATATCTGATATGTATCTATTTTTATTTCCTCTAGATTTATATCTGATAACTTGCTCTACTTCATCTCTAACCTATCTCTCTCAGGCCAGGTACAGTGTACACTGGCAAGGGAACCAGCGCACACTGTATGTACATCTGCAGTAGGGTTCTCCCCAAACCCTCCTCCTCTGCAGCCTCCCATCCAGTAACATGTGTCCGCAACATCGGCGTCGTCAAAATCAAATCAGCTAGGGTCAAGAGAAAAGACACAAAAATTGTAGCGCCTTCATCTCCAAAAGTTTCCTCCAAAAAGGAACGATCTAGTTTTAAAAACACGTTTGCGGACATTCCTCACAATGTTTCACATATCGTACAGAATATGCAGCCAGAAATTGCTAACAAACTGTACTCCAAATTTTGTATGAACGTTCTCAAAACATACGGTTTCAGTCTTCAATATTCCAGCAGCTCAAAATCTCATAGTAACCTTTGTGGAGAATGGAACTTTCCGGGCCATCAGTTCAACATTGAAGCTTCGTGTATGCTTCATTGTTCCGAGGATGTTCAGCAGATCAGAAACAACGACTCTCTGCTTTTAAAGCCTGCACCTGAGAAAACCGTGGGAATTCTGATAAACAATGTTGGGTTTAAAGTACCGACCATCAGAAAGTTCGCTCATTCTGAGAATCCCTGTATTTTGTTATCAGTGTTCGACAAGACTGTGAACTGGTTAAGTGAACCTTCTCAGGCACATTGGAGGCAGCACAAAATCAGGAAGTGTCTCCACAACCAGTTATGGGATATGCAGGTTGGGTTTTCTCTCCACAAGTTTGGTACATCGGAAGTAGAAGTTCCCGAATGTAATCTGACACGGGGACTTTCTCTCGTTCTTTTCAACAAAGCCTTCGTTTCCCTGGCTCCCGAATTGTCTGTCGGTAAGTTAGTGTACGAGTGGCCGAACGGGACAGCTGAAAAACGGCAGCTAAAAACGTTCTATCACTCCACAATCCTTATCAACACAGACTCGGGTAAGTCGGATTTGTATGATGTCCTGGCGGAGAAACGGCGCGAGGAGTCAAAAGCTTTGTTACAATCTAGAGTTTCTGCGGAGGATGTGGACAAGGAGGAAGAAACCGTCAGTATCGGAAAATTTCTGGATTACGAGCATAACTCTGTTTTATTTGGCTCGTCTAGTTCTGATGTGTTTGATTTTAGTGGGCTGTATACTAGTCTAGATTCTCATTGCGTCCTACCTACTCGATCTAGTGTTTTATAGCAGGAAGAGAAAAGTTTTTTGATTTTCTGAATTAAAACAGTTCTTGTGTGAGTAATGATACTTTTCAAGGAAATTTCGAGTTTTGTTGCTTCAAGATTTGTTTTAAGAAATATAGTACTGAATCTAGCTTTATAGATTACCGACCCCTTCAATTTTTGTAGAAATGTTGTCATCTCTGAAGCTGTTCTGGGTGTTTTAGGTTTTTGTATTGATATTGATGGAAATGCATTTAGAATATTTGTGACTTTACTTAAATCTTTAAAAAAAGCTCCAATGCGGGTTAAGATTTTTGGCATCCTTTCCTTCTAGCGTGACCTGCTATATTTAATCATTTTCCGAAAGGAGCCCGCAACATTTTTATACTTTTAATAAACCCATTCTCGTTCACTCAAAATTTCTAATTTATTCAAGAAGTTCTTTGTTGTTCATTCGTGTCTTCAATAATTTTATCAAAATGTCTCGCACAACTGAAACGTCGACTCATTAATAGAAAAACCTCAATCTTTCTTTCAAATTCAATATCATTTTGCAATGGAATAACAAATATTTATTAAAAAATGACAAATTACTCAAATAAATTGAATATTTATTTTGAGGTATCTAAATCTGTTTATCATCATGCTAAGTTCGCCTGCCCGCCAAACATTTCGCCCTAAGTTAACACTCCACCAGGGAGGGATGTTAGAATCAGAGATCTTTGAGAACTACAAGTACAAAGATGCACTAGACTCCGCCAGTTCCTTCAACACAAAGCTCCTGGTAGAGCGACAGAGCAGACTTCCCTTCCTTGATACTCAGACTAACATCGCTCAGGTTTGTGTGCTCTCATTCTATGAATTACATCTCCTCCAGACTTAATCACAGTCAGGTTACTTCGCTTTAAAACGTGCTACTATAAAACTATAATCGGGGAACATTCATTTCAGCAAACGTTCACATCTCAGAGTCAAGATTTTCATTTTACGACAACTTCACCCACTTCAAAGAATGAGACTATCACGATCTGGTCTGGTTTCACTAAGCATTATTAATACATTTTACATCAAAGGACCTTCAGTAAATTTCACGCCCCGCTGCCCTAAAAACCTAATTAAACAACACTCGATGTTACGTAAGCTGATCTACATTCAGGTGGATTGCCATATATGGAAGAAGAGATGTGAGCGGGTTGAGCCGATTGGTAAGGGTGTAGAGTACGCGTACCAAGTGCGGTACTGGAAGAAACTCCCTAAAGCAAAGAAGAAACCTCCAGTTCCGGCACCTGAAGCTGCACCTAGTGTTTCTGAGGAGGTAATGAAATATGCTGCTTTTGTAAAGCTGTAAATAGATTGAGCACAAGGTCGAGGGTTTAAAAACAACATCAGAATGGCTGAATGGGTTAAAGCATCTTAACCTTTGCACTTTCGACTTCATCATTTCCTTGCAGATTCTACCAAATATAATATATTTCCTCGTAACGCAGGTGCCAATGGAAGAAGCCCCCTTATCTCTCAAGCCGGAGTTAGTGAGTGAAGAAAGTATGGGACTTGACACCCCCTCCAGTGAACGCACTCCAGAGGAACTCAGTCCTTCTAGTGATGATTATGAGGTGAGAGAGGTCTTGTTGGCAGAGTCTGGGGAAGAAAGTAGATTATAAGGAGAGAAACTTGGTTATTATGATTTCAGCTTAACTGCTGACTCAATGATCATCGGTTGTTCTTGAATCAAGCTAGGACTATGTTAATGTTCTGTTTATCACGTGACATGTTTCAATCCTCTATTACAGATGTTCTACGAGAGGAAGAGGAAGAGACAGAGCCGAGGAAACAGACGAAGTAAAGGTCCGGTGGAGAACGTCCGGAGAGGTTCCCGGTCCCGGAAAAGTAGCGTCATCTCTACCCGGAGTAGCCGGAGTGTGAAGGTAGATGAAGCAGAACCGGAACCGGAACCTGAGATTGCTGCTGACACTCCAAAAAGTTAGTTAGAAGTGCTTTTGTCCTAATTTTTAACTTTAATCTTATTTCGATTTTTAAAAGTAAAAGTGGTGTTTTTATGAGAAATTTCGGCCTCGTAGCTTGAGGCATTAGGACCTATAGTTCACACTATAACATTACTTAAGGCTGTAACTTTACAGACGACGGGGCGCCGGAGGAGGCCGGCAAGAAACTCCCTAGTGGTGTCTGTGACTTCTGTCTCGGAGATACAGAGTAAGTCTAGTGTTGACCGATTTCTCCTTAATGCTCTCATCGTAACTTTTACCATTTATTGGCTTATTAAAGAAACTTTAGTGTCTTTGATTGAAAGGTTGGAAGTACTCAATATCTAGATTTTGAGTGCTGTAAATTAAACTGTAAATATAACGAACTTCCCACCTCAGAAAGAAGAAAGCTGACGAGCCCATGATATCCTGTGTCGACTGCGGCAGGTCGGCTCATCCCTCCTGTCTCCAGTTCGAGGGATCCCTCGCAGAGAACGTCAAGGGCTACAACTGGCAGTGCATCGAGTGCAAATCTTGTAGTATTTGTGGTAAGAAACCCGCCAAGTGTACCTGTTAGATAACATTTATAGTTCTTTCTCGTCAGTTAGACTTTGGTTGTTGAGCACGTCTGTAGAACACGGTCGTTTTGTTGGAAATGGGGTGAGTTGAGTGTGTGATGGTGGTTAACTTCATCCTAGGTTTTCTGACGTCATCAGGCGCTCTTCAAAATGTTTTATATTATGTACGTCCGCCTTGTCCGATGCTGTTTAATACTTTCTCTGGGATAATTTCTGTCTTTTTCGAGCATGTTCAATCAAGAATTGTGTTATGAATATTGGATATATTATTTGTATTATATGGAACACTTCGAAAAGAAATGTTAATGACCTGTTGATTTTATTATTAAAATATGCGAATGTTGACATTTTTGTTGATGAAAATTTATGAATTTAAATTGTGAGCTGAATAAATCACTTATTGATGATGTATTGATCAGAATTAGGCGGTATTCATATTGTATAAACGCTACATTTAAAACTAAGTTAACTGTTTACAATTATCTTGTATGATACATCTACCATGATAATCATGTTGTTGCACTAGTAAAGTTTAGACAAGTTTAACGATCAGTAAGTTTAACCATTTTATCTGTGACACTCATCAGAGAATTGGCTCTCTTGGTTCTCATCAAGTAAGAAAAGTAAAGATCCGAATTATTGTCGATTTCGAAATTTCCCATGACATTTTTGGAGATTGTTTTAGATGGGAAGGATTCTAACATCCCTATTTTCTTCAATTTGAGTACGTGCCTGGAAGGTTACGATCAAGGGGTTGTTCTGTTCTCTGAACGGTTACCAGGCTATCGCTATAAGCGGTAGCTTATAGCAACTTCTCTTGTTGCACGGCTATCGTGATAGCGGTATCATGTAGCTGGTCGCCGTATGAGTTAGTCGCTTCGCTTCTTTATAATATATCTTCACTGTATTGCCTTACTTACGTGCGGTACGTATTGATGTGTAGACTGTTCATTTGTATTATATTTGACTGGATTGTTTGAATGATTTTTATCATGGATTTTGTTTTGTATATCTTACACCGTTATATATTATTGCATTTTATGATTTTAAGATAACGAGAATAACGAGCTCAGGTATGTTAACCGTGGGTTGGGTTTGTGTTAAAAAAAATGTTAAGGTGTTTTGCACTTAATCGCTAAACTGTCACGAAATTGTCAAGGAATCTGTTGGCTCCTCTTTCTTTTAGCCGATATTTATTATTCAATAGGCCGATAAAAGGTAGGCCCGAGGGTTTAATGTGTTGTGAAAATGTTACAAATGTTCGGATCTAATGTTAGCTGAATCGTAATGTGACCCTGTATAGTTCGCAAAAGATGTTACCATTTTACTGTATTGCTCCGAATTATGTGTTTAAGTTTTCCTGCCATTATTTGCCCAAAAAAACTCTTTAAGGCTGAAGTCTGATGCAAATGCCACATGAAATTTTCGTGAATTTTTGGCGTTTTGGGATGTTTTCCAGCTATTATACTTAAATCTGATAATATCACAGATATTTGATAATATCACAGATCTTTCAAACTCAAGAGCAACACACAAAACACAAGGGAGTGATATGACACTACCATTTACTAGGTAGGTTTACACTCAACTTCCTTCCTTTTTTTGCATCTCTTAGACGGCTGTTGCACGTGCGCTACGAAAAGCACGTGTGGAATTATCCACATATAATGATACACGCTGATACTTGCACTTAAATTTTATATCGCTCTCCCGTGACCCCTTCAAGTGTGATGCTCTTTTGTTGTTTTGTTTTGTAAGTAGCGGTTTTTAAGTGACTCCTTGTATTGACCACCATTTTGTACATCATAGTTACTGATAAAACGCTCTGTATCTGACACTATAAAACTGACTTATTTCACTTTGCAGGTACTTCCGACAACGACGACCAACTGTTGTTCTGTGACGAGTGTGATCGTGGTTTCCACATGTACTGTCTCACGCCGCGCATCGAGCGTCCGCCCGAGGGACGCTGGGTCTGCCACATGTGCCACAAGACACCGGCGCCCTGAACAAGGAGAAGGAGCCAGCACACGATATATGTTTACTTTTCCGCGGACCCACCGACTTTCGTCTTTCACTCAGTCACGTGGCAAACACGTGACAAGTATCTTAGACACGTGACAAGTATCTTAGAAACGTGACAAGTATTTTAGACACGTGACAAGAATCTTGGACACGTGACAAGTGTCGTAGACAGTAAGCACGTGTTGTGATGATAAAGTCAACAATGCAAAAACGGACGTGCTTTTTAGTTCCAAAGTTCTTTATTTTAACAAATCGCTAGTATTTTATCGTAGACTTACTTAATGTTTTAATAGGCTCACTGTAGTCTTGAGTGTAGTGTGTGTTTAAGTTTAAAGTGAATGTTGTGACCCCCTTAAATGATTTAATAGATAATGAATAATTAAAGGGGAATCAGAATGCTCACTCCCATGTTTTCTTATTTTATACTGATTTGGGTGTTTAAATGACCTAGTTTTTATCCCTTATATTTTTCGAAATACATATTTTCTACAAACTGAAAGTAGGCTTACAAATTATGATATACTTTTGTTATCAGTATTTTTATTTGACAAGATTAAACACATTTAACACGTATTTCTTTACACTAAAATTGTAATTTTCCTGGATCATTTTCCTTAAAGTTTCCATGATCAATTAATTCCATTTTAACGTATGAATTACGATACTCAGCAGTAGTACAACACATCTTTTAAGCCATCGATTGAGTGTATCGTTAAATATGATCATTGATTTCTTATATGTCGCAAAATGACACCTGAATCTGTTTTTGAATATCTATTTGAATTTATTGAACACAAACAAGTACTAACATTACTCTGTGCGAACATACTCCAGCATAATTAGATGGAACTAAAATGAAATGCAAATTTTAATATAAATCGGTTTAAGAACTGCTAATAATTAATCATTTACTTAATATCTTAAACCCAGAAAATTTATCAAATTTCAGAATTACTCAAACTTAGACGGATTGTTATACTTGATAAAATTTTAGAATATCAACTCTAGTTTCCATCTAACTTACTCGGGATTATAATGACCGGGATAAAGTGGCGGGTTCAGGGCAATTTCTTTTACACGAACCATGTTTTCCCCGTTCGTTCATGAACTCGCCGTTTCAGCTAACAGCTTTTTGGGTTCCCAAGGGGAATACGTTCTCATATTTTAATCGTTGTTGAAGTATATTCACCGGAGAGGCTATTGGGACACGAGCTTAAGTTTTTTATTGGATAATGACTATCTCGATACATTAAAATATGACTCGAACTTCGAAGAAAAAATAACAGTTTAAATGATGTAACCACGAGCCATTATTTCTCTCTATTATCAACAATGATCGATAATTCACCTTATTTTCCAAGTTATAGCGATAAGAAATTGTCAAATTGGGTAACTCAAATAAGAAAATTTACATCCGCAACAAAATTAAAAAGTTTTAAAATTGAAAGCTTAAGGTTGGCACCCATCGACCCGAAAAATTTGGTGGATTTTGAGCAATTTCCCAATATTTTTCCGGTCGTTAATAAACCAGTAACCGGTAATAATCCCGAGTAAGGTATTCAAGATTGACATTGAGAGGTTTATAACATCATGTTAACCGCTTAGTTCTTAACGGTACAGTTTTACCAGGTACGCATGTCCTTGCCCCCGGAATGGCAGATCAGGCACTCTAAAAGCAGAGGGGGTCGTGTGTACTACTTCAACAAGCTAACTAACGAGACACGATGGGATTGTCCTGTTGGTAAGCAACATTGGCGGGCGGGGCTGCTCTACAAAAAATAAACTTGAATCTTTGACCAAAACTCGTTTTTTGAAGTCGAATTTAAATTCTTGGTAGCCTGAACCCTGAAAAGTCAAAAGACCCATCCTTTTCTACATCAAAGTAAGATAGATATCGTTTTCAGCTGAAGTAGACGATGATGAATACCCTGAATTGATACTCCCTGATGATGTGAAGAACGACAAGGACATCAACAACAATAACAATAACACTAACAACAAAGATGCTTGTAAAAAACCTGACAATTCTCCCAACCCCCCTGGCCGAACTCGCCTCAATAAACGTAGACGGGTAGACAGGAAAAGGAGCAATAGCGATGTAAAACCAAGCACTATTTCTGAGAAAGGTGGGCCAGAGTTTCTTGTTTTCGGTTAATTGTAAGTATTACTTCATCTAAGGAGGGAAATGGAAATACCCAGGATTTCAATTGTCGAATCCATTTTGATATCCAAAGTTTTCAACGCTTCGTCTTCAGTGGTTACATCTGAAGAGTCCCATGCTACTGAGAAGGATCGTTGTACGCGATTAGACTCTAAAGGTAAGCATTTAATCAAATAGCCACCTTATTGTGCATGGTAACCTCATCGGGCACATTTGAAATTCACGAAAGTGTAAGACGCAAAGTCGATTATGTTCTAAAATGACCCTCCCTGCTAGCAAATCGAAAACGGGCATTTGCGCGCGCGCGCGTACACCTTTATTTAGTTTATGAGTCCTCATATTTGGAAACATTTCGGAAATAAAGCATGTTTGCGAGCGAAAACTGCTCCCATTCACTTCCCAGCACAAACTAGACGCATTAGAACCGGTTAAGGTTCTTACTAGGCAGAAGCAAAATGTTTCCTGTTTTGGAATCATCTATTGCCTCTATCAGCTTCATTAAATCAATATGTCTAACGAACGCACAGTCGAAACTACAGCTGACGTACGTACGGATCGACGCGACCTTCGATTCTGCTTGACCAATTTGTTCGTATTTGCAGTTAATACTTGAAATTGAACGGCTACTAAGATACCGAGCTAATGACCACCATGTGTAAACGTCTAGAGAAAACTTTCACGAGTTGCTTCAATCGATTCCAACAGTCCTTATCCTCCGGACACGTGTACTAATTTCATTTATCTGCATCCTTGAAGTTAGCTGATTGTGTACATTATGTGTCATAATCCAGTGGCGCGCACTAAGATTCAGCAATTTGTGATTTTAGCTTTGGAAAGCACTTAATTTTCTCAATCAGCTAACTAATGTTCAATTACTCATCACTGGAAACTATTAAAGTATCAATGAAACACGCCGTTCAAAACAGAATTATTGACGTCAATACATAATCCAGCCTAACGGGGGTTCAGTTCCATCTAGCATCCGCCTTTTCCTCGACTGGAATTTAGGGTTTAATCTTTGGCGTGCCGCTGGGGCGGAGTCACCAGAAACTGATCTCTCTTTCCGAGCCACCAAGTTCAACGATCTCGGTGCCATCTGTATTCCTGCTGCAACACCGTACTCTAGATGATCTGCTTGAAGTAGACGTCGCTCCAATAGGTCAAGTTTCTGCTCATTCGTAACTGTGTCTGGGTCGGATGTCAGTGGTACCAGGAATAAATTCTTGCCAGCTAACGAGATTCCCAGGTTAAGTGCGAGGGTCGAAAACAAGAGTAGGTAGGCCATGGTGGAATTATTCAACGTGCAGCACTTTGTTTTTTCCTTTTTCTTTTAAAAAGCCGCTACCGAAATGTTTTTGTTTATATCGTGTTACCGACAATTCTGATGTTTATCATTATTTGGCTTTAAAACCGGCAGATTGACCTAAACAAGTCTTGTAATTTACTGTCATGTTACATCTTGTTTGTGAGATGTGACGAGGCATGATGTCCCTTGCTAAATTCATGACGTGGACGACTTTGGAATTCATCCTTAATGTGAATTTCCCAAAATATTATAAACTGAGCGGGTTGAGCCAATGAAACACAAAGTTGAGAAGTTAAAGTTTTCATAACTTTATCAGGAACATCCTGTAAAATAGGCAGAATAAATGGTTATTAAGATAAGAGGGACTTATAAAGGGACGTGATACCCACAACTTAACTAGCAGTAAGAATCAAACTTTGAGTCGAACAATGTCTATAAAACAAGACATTTGGTGATTTATATTCATATTGGATCCATCATGCATGATCTCGGATAGTCGTCTATCTACCAGTTTACAGTTTCTAAATATCCTCCCGCTTAAAAACTTCTCCAAATGAGAAGCAGAGCGGACAGCACGGCTGATAGACCCAACGCCCTCTCCGAATTGCTAACTTCAAGTTTAACGGGTGTGCTGTACGGCTCATCTTCATATGGGTATAGCGTGCACGTGTAAGTGGCATTTTTCGTAGCTTTCCCTATCGTCAAGGTGGAGGTCTGGGTCCCACCCACGTTTTTACCCTCCACAAAGCTGTATCCTTGAAGATCGTTGACGTTCCGTTCTTCCTCGTCCTCCCACGTAACCGTCAGATTCTTCACGATATCTGGGGGGTTCTCCAAGTTATTATTGGTGCTGCAATGTGTTACCTTCCTCGCCAGTTCTAGACTGTAGTTAAACTCATCGCCCATTGGTTTTGACTTAGGCTTTGCAACTCAATTTAAAGAGGTAAAGCCGTTTAATCCCTGAGCCGTGTCTCTATATTGAACGTTTTAACGGTATATAACAGGTTACAAATGAGACAGGGTATAATTGTTTGTCACCCGTAGAGCCGAGAAGAACTGTAAAACTTCGATCAATCTATCATGCAGCTAATAAACAATGGACCAATCATTGAACTTAGAACGTACGTGATAATACAAGCCGACAATAACCTTACCTGTTATGACGCAGGAGAGTGTAGCGGAGTCCCCAACATCGACAGCATCCCCGTGTGGTGTGACTATAAACAGGAACACCCTTGCAGTTTCATTCCACGATGTGCCGCCGTCTTCACTTTCAAACTTGCACACGTACAAATCGTCTGACACAATTTAAATCTTAAAATAATATTTTCTTTTTATGACACCTCAGGTTTTATCATGAGAATAGTCTGCTATAGTTGCTATGAGGATAAATCGTTCTAACCCAAATTTTGCTGACGAACGAAATTCAATATCTTTGCGATTTGAAATTTTTCGGTTAGAATTAAACTTTATTTTGCGGTTCTCAACTAATTTTTCTGTCTAGAATTAAACTTTATTTTGCGGTTCTGAACTGATGTTTCTGCTATAATATGATGTTTAGATTAAAAACTGATGTTTCAGTCTACATATCGATGTGATTTTTCGGCTAGAAACTCATGTTTCGGTTAGAAGTTTTCTTCGATCAAAAAATGGGTGGCCGCAGAAAGTCGCGTCCAACCAAAAAATTCTTCTGACCGCAATTTCTGAAATCGTCCTACTAGTAAAAAAACTGTGTTGCACCTATGGGATAGCGTTGTTCTTATAACAGTTGTTTTAGCTCATTACAAGTTATCTATCAATTATTACCTTTTGTATTCATGGTTGCGTTTATTTCCAAATTTAAGATTACTTCGTTTTTTCCAGTCTCGGTGGACACATTAAACCCTGTTTCTGCTTCTGTGATCACTTTATAATCACCTGGAGAAATAAACTTTAGATTAAACTTGTTTCAACTTTTAAAACCATGATGACTTAATTTCCTAGCTAACGAGCTTGAGTGTCTTGGAACATTAAGTTTCCTGCTTAGAAAAGCACGTCTTTAAGTTTACGTATACGTGCTTTAAGTCACCTACATACTTATCACTTCTTTATACTTATTTACGTAGTAACTTACTTTTCCGTGTCCAGGTCATCGTCAGATTACCGGCAGGAGGATGGAGCAGCTTACAGCTTACTGTCATGGTTGTGTTCATGTGTCCTACCGCTGGTCTCGAAACTTCTATACTCGTTTCTGTGGATCGTACATGATTCCGTGTGACATTGTAATTGTTGTAAAATCGTTGTAAATTTCCAACAGTAAACTTTCATTTTCTAGCGATCACTCGAGGTTGAATAAGAGTTAATCTTTTACCTGATGCTGATACCTCATCTCCAAATAAGTCTTCACCAAGAGAATTCGCAAAAAGAATCACCACAATGGCTAGTTGAAAATTCATAATTTAAATTTTCTGGCCTTCAAAGAAACTTGTTGATAGAATAGACCGATGAGTATTGACGATAGCAAAAAATAATTTATGTACATGAAACCTGCTGCTCTAATCCTGCGCGAGTAAACTGATCTCTACGTTAGTGTGCCAATTTAGATTTTCGCTTCACGTTTAATCCTTTCTCTAGAAGAATTAAGGGTGGGACATGAACTTAATTGATATGGTAAGTATAAATCTCCGTAACATGAGGTCTTGCTGTGCAGTAAGTTCACTCCCGCTTTACTCAGTTCACACCACATTTCACGATTCACACACAGCGGTGATATTCCCGATCGCAAACCACGTCAATCCTGCGTCATTGCTACTTTGGCGTCATAAGCTGACTGCGTTCTACATTATCTGATAGTCAATGCGACTAGACGTGACTATTTATAATCACTTATCACCACATCTTTACGGTTGGTTTTCGGAAATCGAGAAAGTTCTGGGGAAAGTTTTGTGATTGAAGGTTAACAAAAAACATCAAACATGGTATAGTAATTTGTGTTAGTTCAATAGGATCTGTTATGATTGGTGTCAAGTTACAGCTTTATGAGAAGAAATTGATCAAATCTCACACAACACCTTGACTGTGTGGTAACACGTGTAAAGTGTGGTTACACGTGTAAAGTGTGGTAACACGTGTAAAGTGTGATAACACGTGTACAAACAAAAATTGAGGAAAAAACTAAAAAACCAAAAACCGATTACACCTCAAACTAAGTAAAATCTAAGTAAAATTCAAAAGTTTGATACCAAATTGGTATAAGCTTGTGTTCATCTACTTCCCATGCAAGGGCTGCTATTGCACATGATAAGAACCTTGTAAAGCTGATTAAAGTTTACTATTATAAACTGTGACACTTCCTCACCTATAAGTATCAATGATGTAAAGTGTATATCATATTAAATGAATTGAAACGAGGCATTTGGTAATTTATATTTGGTCCATCTGTCATCATGCATGATCTCGGATAATCAAGTATCTACCAGTACCAGTTACCAGTTAACAGTTTCTAGATATCCTGCTCTTCAAAAACTTCTCCAAATGAGAAGCAAAGCGGATAGCACAGCTGAAAGCCTCAACGCCCTTCCTGAATTTCTCACTTCAAGTTTAACGGGTGTGCTGTACGGCTCATCTTCATATGGGTATAGCGTGCACGTGTAAGTGGCATTTTTTGTAGCTTTCTCTATCGTCAAGGTGGAGGTCTGGGTTCCACCAACGTTGTTACCCTCCACGAAGCTGTATCCCTGAAGATCGTTGACGTTCCGTTCTTTCTCGTCCTCCCACGTTACCGTCAGATTCTTCATGATATCTGGGGGGTTCTCCAAGTTATTATTGGTGCTGCAATGTGTTACCTTCCTCGCCAGTTCTAACCCTAAAACTTTATTTCGAAGTTTGGTACACATCACCGGAATTTTGCTTTATTAAAACAGGTAGAGCCGTTAAATGCATGAGATCTTTGTTAATTCGTAAGTTATTTTCCTGTGGAGTCATTACCTGTTATGACACAGGAGAGTGTAGCAGAGTCCCCAACATCGACAGCATCCCCGTGTGGTGTGACTATAAACAGGAACACCATTGCAGTTTCCTTCCACGATGTGTCCCCGTCTTCACTTTGAAACTTGCACACGTAAGAATCGTCTGACGCGACACAATTTAAATTAACATTTCTTTCTTATGACACCCTAAATTATTCATAAGAATAGTTACGACCTTAAAACAGAATAGCCTTGTTCTAATAACAGTTGTTTTAGCTTTATTACAAGTTATTTAATCAATTATTACCTTGTGTATTCATGGTTGCGTTTATTGTCAAATTTAAGGTCACTTCGTTTTTACCCGTCACGGTGGACACAATAAACCCTGTTTCTGTTTCTGTGATCACTTTATTATCACCTGGACAAATAAACTTTAGATTAAACTAGTTTCATCATCAATATTATTAATTTCCAAGTTATGAAAGAATAAGTTATGTTTGGTGTTCAAGTAGGTAGATATTTTAATTGTCATGCTATGCATGTTGCAACCATCTCAGTTACCAACCTTTTAAGTTGCCTTTCTTAATTCAATGCAATAATTTGCACAGCTCCCGATTTAACCTCGCACACTATTTCTCGAGCATTCCGCTGGGTGAACCGGTAGGGAGGAAAAATCCAACGGTATTCTTAGCAAAACGTCAGCTACGCTTATACCACGACTAAATAGCTGCCAGCGGGAAGCGAACTCTTAGGACGGTCTAACCAACTATGCTACTTGACTGTTAGAAACCTTAGGTTGACTACAATTATCCCATTACTTATTACTTATTTACGTAGTTACTTACTTCTCCGTGTCCAGGTCATCGTCAGATTACCGGCAGGGGGGATTGAGCAGCTTACAGCTTACTGTCATGGTTGTGTTCATGTGTCCTACTGCTGGTCTCGAAACTTCTATTGTAGTATTCTGTTCTGGAGTTTTTACAACATGAAATTCTTTACTTGTTTCTGTGGATTTTACAACATGGTTCCGTGAAGTGGACGTGAACAATTGAACATCCACTTCACAATTTTAAAACATTAAGTTTCTTTTGGCAAAGACTTGAGACAAAGTCGGAAATCTTTTACCTGATGCAAATACGCCATTTTCTAATAAATCCTCCCCAAGGCCAATTGAGGTCGCAAAGAGAATCACCACAATGGCTAAATGAAATTCCATTTTAAATTTTCTAGCCTGCAACGAAACTTGTCGATAGAATGGACGAATGAGGATTGACGATGGCAAGATAAGATATGATTGTATATTGGAACTTGCTGCTCTATTGCTCTAACGGCTAACCCTGCGTGAGTTAAGTAATCTCTACGTTAGTGTGCCACCTGTCGTCGGATCACCCTAAACTCTTACCCTGAACTCAGAAGTCAGAAGTTAGGGTTGAGTCTTAGACTCGATTTGTTGGACGCTGGTCTCCCTTACAAGACATCTTGCTGTGCAGTAAACACCTCACCTCACTCAGTTCACGCCACATTTCACACACAACAGTGATGTACCTGATTGAAAACCACGCTAATTCTGCGTTATACTGCTACTTTGGCGTCATACGCTGATTGTGTCCTACTTTATCTGATTGTCAATGTGATTTACGATAGTCGAGAAAGTTCTGTGAAAAGTTTTGTGATTAATGGAGAACAAAAACATCAAACATGGCAGTGCAATTATTTGTTATTCAAATGAATTTGATATGACCGGCCTCATGTTAGAGCTGGACGTGAAGAGAAAAGAAAAAAATGATCAAATTCCGCACGAAATCATGATTGTGTGATTACACATGTCAATTAAGACAACACGTGTGAATTTTGGTAACACGTGTGAAGTGTGGTTACAACACTATCACGTATAACATTTGATAGCAAGTTTTATCATTCAAATTTACGAATAAGATATTTCAAAACTTTTAAACCTAAACCAACGTATATATGCTCATACGCCACGTCAAGGTTGTCCGTGCTGTATACTCTTTCAAAGTCAGATGTCATAACGCGCGTCGTCAATCGTTACCAGTTACGGTTCTATCCAAGCTTTGCCGTCATCCCGCAATTCCACCACGTAGCATTGTCTAGCGTCCATTCTAAGTTTCAATTTGAGAGGCACAGCTGTGACCATATTTATCGAGCGAATATTCCGGGTTTGAATCGCATAACATAAAAATAATTTTATTTGTGAATGATTTAAGTCCCGTGTTAGTGGTTTGGTAATATGACAGTAATTTGACGTCAGCTAAATTGAATGTCGCTGTAAATTTAACCGCTTTGGCTCAATTAAAGTCTCTGGGAGTTGGGTAATTTCAAATATGTTGCTATCATAAAGGAAACAATCAATGCTAGATATTTAGCATGTTTAAATGTTTTACGTGCATGTAAGCATGTTGCCATACTATTGCCCAAATTCTTGAAATAAAAGCCCAAGAGAACAGAATAAAGGCTCGACAACGAAGTATGTCAATTGATGAATGTTTATTTCTTTAACATTACAGCAGATGGCTTCTTCTAGCTCTGTTTAGGATGAAAAGAAGAGAATACTCTGGATTGATGGTCACGAAAATTAAGTAAGAAGACAATAAATATCAAATACACAAATAATTACTGGTATTTTTTTCAAAATCCTGAAGTCATTTGAATAAATAATATTCGAATAAGGGGCTACATTCCAATTAATTGATTTTTTGATTAAAAACTTACAACGTATGAGAGCCCGGCTATGAGAACTAAAAATTAATAAGAAGCACTTAATGACACGCAAAATACACCTTTTGTCAATAAATTACGAAATTGTTCCAGCTTGAGTGTGATCAAAAATGTTCTATTATTGATTTTATTTGACGAATTTACAAAATACAAAAATTGCGCTATAAAGCTGCCTGAGTTAACATTTTTCAGATTAATGCACTGAGCTCTGATGGTCCGAAAAACCGTCCTCAACTTGACCAGACCTGTTCTTAAATTTTCTTGACTTGTCCTTTCCGTGTGGCTGCTTTTCAATCAATAGATCTGCTTTTCTTTCTTTGAACTGATCAATCTTCATTAATCTTCATCATCTTCCAGCTGATTATGAGCAGGTTGTCTTATTTCTTAAGAAGAGTCAGTTTTTATCACACATCAGCTTTATCTGTCCAAGAACAGCACTGTTCAACACTCTTCTGTCCATCCTCATATTTCGGAAGCCATGGTCTTATTGTTTCTGTCGTCAAGCATGGTGTAATCTTCCTTCTCAGCAAAGCTGGACAACAGCTTCATCTTCACGCACCGCAATCCCTTTCCTATCCTCTTTCTAATTCCGGTGTTCCTCCAGCAGAGAATCATGGGGTTGAGCATGGAGGTAAATACGGGAAGGAAGGTGAACATCAGAGCTCTGAGATGCTTGTAGTTGGTCACTGCAGCCACCGTGGCGAAGATCAGAGAGATGAGGTAGGGCAGGTTAATCAGGAGGATAGTGACACATCCCTTCTTCCTCATCTCGTACGTCTTCAGCGCTAACTCGTCGGAGGCGTCAGGCTTGGACTTGAAGAGCGAGGTGACACAGAGGATGGAGAAGAGGACCCCGATGAAGCACTGCACCAGGTTGAGATAGAAACACAAGTCGGTCAGAGCGGTACGGGTGCCGGAACTGTCGATCCCTGGTGCCAGCTCGAGGAAGAGGTACTTCCCAGCAACGGTGATCCCCGACATGGCGACCGCGTAAAGCAGGAAGAATGCCAGGAAGACGTACTTGTTGATGTTGATGAAGGGAGCTCGGAGACGGATGTAGCGGGCTACGGCCAGGAGTGTAGTTGCAGACTGGGATATGCAGCCCACGTTGCAGGAGATCCCCTGTGCGAAGATGTAGCCCCATGTTCTCTTTACACTGGCCTGGATCTCGGGGTGGAAGATTTCGTGGGCGTAGAAGAGAGGCGAGTAGATGTTGGTTAGGAAGTCGCTAGCAGCGAGGATCTTAAAGAGCAAGTCTACGATCACCATGCTGGAGACTTCTACGTGAAAGTGATAGAAAACTAGAGGGTTCAGCAGCGTGGAGATCACAAAGCCCATGATCAGGAGGATTCCCACCGTGTAGTTAGCGAAGTGGTCGAGGGAGGTGACCTGGTAGCCTGCTACAAAGTCCGAGAGTCGGAGAGTCTCGCATGGTTCTTGAACGCAGGTTGTGTTCAGGGCGTCGTACAGCTCATCTGTGTAGACGTGTTTCCAGTATATCAACATCCCTGGACAAGCAAAACTGGTTAAGGAGGGAAATCCTGATAATTATTGGCGCTAGAACAGTGGAATAACGGAATAACAGACAGTGATAATCACTTCAATTATTACCCATAATATTGGTATCATATGTTGTCGAAAGATGTAAAAAGATCAAAGATCAGTAAAATTATGCCGTTTGTAATCTCTCTAACGAGTAGAGAATGTTATTTAAGCTTCGTAGGTTGATCAAAACAGCCCAGCCTAAGCCTAGCATAATAATGCATACAATGCAACGGAGTCTGATTAAAGTTGCATGTACGTATGTCAATAAGCCAAGGAATCAACTCAATTCAAGAAGACGCAATGTGCCGCGAAACAACATTTTCTGCAATTTCCGATATGAGCAACTGGTACCTGGTGGATTATTTACAATCCCGACCAAGGTAAACATTTTGACTCGGTAGAACTGCACACTGATCTTATGAGACGGAATTCTCTCCGATAAAGTGGGCCTCTTACCTGGCAGTCTTGGCGTCTTGCCGTATCTCTTTTGTGATTGAATTGGGAGGACCTACCTTCCCTTAGTGCCAATCAACAGATTATGTCACACGGCTTGGGCAAAAAGACCGTACCTATATTTTACACGGCATCAAATTAATAAGACAAGTATTATTTGCCATTATTCTTATCATAGGTGGGCACTGGGCCCTCCCTTTCTAGGTCTCTGTACGATGAGCTTGAAGTAAGACAAGTGCAACCTGGCACCCATTTTGGGTAGTGGTGCTTATGTGTGCAAGAGTTTACCTGATTTGAATGCGTGCGTTATACAAACGTCTGTATCTAGGTGACCATCATATGTTACAGACGACGACAAAGTACCTACCAAAATAATGTCAACCAGGCACTTTGAGCTAAGTAATCAGCCCATCTCCCAACGTAAGGTAATTCAAGCCAAATTTCGGGCATGTTCATTAACACTCAAGATAGAAAACCCAGAGAAACGGCGCAAATTTCTAGAAACCTCCAAGATAGACACTCTGCTAGCACCTGCCGGACTCGCCACCTTAAGATACTCTGCATGCCAGACCGTGCCATCTTGCCTTTTGTCTATTGTACTCAACTCATGCCGTGAAGTGAGCCTGAAAGTTCTGTCGTGCGATTGATTTAAAGCCACTTAAAGCTGTGTTGCATATGATGAAGCTAAGAAGGCAACGTAGCTTCAAACAATGATGTTTGATGACAGACATGACGGTACATAAGTCATGGCTAATGATAGCAGTTTCAGTAAGGATGGCAGTTCAGTTCTAGATCAGTAGATCAAATTACGGTGGATAGCACTTCAGTGTAAATCAACGCAAAATTTTCATAATTTTCAGAAAGACCGACACTAAATTCAGGATTTCGTGGAAATTTATTCCACCTAAATGTTACAATCGTGTTGTGGTTGGCAGGACGAGTTTTGCCATCTGTCTAGAAAATGTTCTGGATGAAACCTTAAATACTGTTCGTAGAAATTGAATGAAAGAAACAATCAATATCGGCCAGGTCTATCATGCCACTATTGACACTGGTACATACTGCAAAGCTACAACATCACATAACGTGTTCACCACTTTTAACACATCGACCAACGGCAACTTTGGTCAGATAAATCCATGCTTGGAACGAACATCCGCGGAGAGAGGAGAAAGGAGAATTGTACCCAACTACCAAACTGGCAGTATAATGTTGGCTGGCTGGACCCTGAACTTTGGCTACGGCCTTATTGCCTCTGTCTTTCAATGTTGTATGACATGTTAAAAGTTGGCTTGCCTTTGCCTCGAATCTGTGCTGAAGGCTGGTCCTTCTGCAGAAAACAATTAACATAAGACTTTACTCCAGAAATGAACATGCGACAGTGCAGTTTTTACTTCTACGATGGAAACGTTATAAATTAACTTCTTCCCGCCAAAACGTACTCATGTACAGGCCAAATGTTCTTAAATTTACGGAACTAAACTGCATTCGCTCGACAACGATCCAATTTCGATAAAATGGGCAAAACTGAGTTGTACGTGCAGTTGTCAAATATGATGTTTTACAACTTATGAAATATCATGTATGTATGTCACTTTTAAAAATCATTAAGCATTTAACGCCATTAAGCCATCCTAAACTATTGCCGTGTTCTTTTCGGCGTTATAAATGGGCTCTCGGATTTTGATTGTAAGGATTTGGACACTGTCAAAAACATGAAATTTGGCGGCAAGATGTTTCGGAGCCTGTCCTTTAGCACAGGTACAGTGAGTTTATGCCGTCAGTGAATGTTATTTCTTTTTAAATTTTAGTCAAGTATCTATTCTATAAAACGTTGCATTGGCAAAAAAGTCGCGCAAAGAGCACAATAATCTTTAACAAAAGGATTGGCCTATTGACTATGATCACCGTGTTCGTCAATACTAATTTCACCAGTTACCTCTTCCATTTTACCAGCTCATTGCCGAGTCTATTCATTGCTCACCCTATCATAAATCTAGTTAATAGCCATTAACAGCATGAATAATAAATCTCCATTAAATTTTATGAGCATTATGATTTCTGCTTAACTCGCGCTAATAACAAAATCATTAAGTTGCCATATTACGCATTACATCTGTTACCAGACATGTGACTTATTACGTTACATATCTCCTGCAAAGCAACCTTACAATAAATTGACCTTACAGCATCGCCTTATTAAGATTTTGGCGAAAGAAATTTTCGAAGTTAAATCGAACCGTTGGATGTTCGGTTGAAACAATAATCAGAACTCCACGATATTTAATCATGGAAATACTATGGAAATACTACAGTTGTAAAAAGATCTAAGAGCAGACATATCAGTGACAGTGATGCTGAGTATCACAAAGTCGGCGATCTGACAAAACAACAAGTTTTACCATTGCACCTGCGATTGTAATCTTCCTGCCAGGGAAGGAGTAACGGCCCTGCCTAGTAGTCTACAGAAACAGCACAGACCGCTGCTGCTCAACACACGATGTACATCAGACTCGAAAGTCGTAGCACGCGCACCTCGACCCCGTGGGCTTCTGCAATTACCGGCCTTGTTCCTCGCAATTAGGACGTAGCTCTTGTGCCGGAGTTCATTGCTGGTTCCCGCTCCAGGGAGAAGCCTTAGGTATGTTGTTTTCATAATCGTACCTTTCTATTGTAATAGCACTTTTGGAACTGATAATTAGTGCTAATTGTCGTTAATTACGGACGTGTGAATTGTGAAGCTTGTGGCAGGGGATAATTCATCAGAAATCGATTAGTTGGCTTCGTCATGGCTTGTAATTTCACTGCGACTTAATACATAACGGGAAACTTGATAGAAAAATATCAAAATAATATGAGATAGTATTAGTATGAAATATGACAGAAAATTACACATTAGATAATGTGACAGTTAACTTAGTGACACTTCCTCAATATGACATGACAGGAAACAGGCTGCACAAAATTTCGTACAACCTCAGAAAAAACATATTGCAGAATGATACTCCGACACGGTTTAATAACTTAAGTTTATTTATGCATAGAAGACAACATTCTTATATTTGTGAAATGTGAAGTCAAGGCAGATTTGTAAAGACTGACTAACGCGTGCTTGGGTTCGGTTTGTCCTCACATTAGTTCGATTTGCTATCGCATTAGTATCCCACTTTTTCCTACAATAGCATGATATTCAGATCTACTAAAAGTAATCGATTCTAACCTCAGTCTCATTGAAAGATTCATTCACTGATAAGCGATTTACAATGGGAACTATCATCAAAAAGTTGGAGATGCTTTGTGAAACCTTCAATTCTGACAGTACCATGCACCACCACCGTCGAACTGTCGGATCAAATGAAGTTTATCTAATTTAAAGCGCCACCAATTGAAGCGATAAATTACCAAACAAAGAGCTTTCTGCGACCTCCATTGTCGTGCCCTGTTTGATGATAGAGAAATATCAATTATAGTGCTTTTGAAATAGCGCTGACAACAGTTGCAACACATTACCGTCACGTTTTAAAGTTTTTTAGACACGCAACCCGGCATTATCTATCTTTTCTAATGAATCTAAATTCTATATAGACTATAACGCGACCAAACAAATCGAAAAGACACTGAGTTTCGAGACACTGAGTCGTTTCCAACAAGCTTGAAGTGGCAAAAAACGAAAAGACACGCGGACGGTATTTTAGAGCACTTAGTCATGTTGGATATCGTTGTTTTTACAGTCTGGCATCTATATAGCATGCTGTGACTTGAACTAAGGTAGACACATCACAGCCCCAACAGGACACACGGGCCAGGACAGCACAGGACAGCACAGCCTGCACAGGCCACACTGGACGACACAGGCCACACGAGCCACAGAGAATGTCGTTGAAGTGCCAATCTGTGGTCTTGCTCGTTACAGCCCCACGATCTAGACGAGCTATAAGCAACTCAAGGGTGTACTTGGTTCGTAACTAATGCCTATATTTGACCCCCAAAGTTTGCTTCTCTTAATGCCAGATTATAACACAACGAGTCGGACATTTGCATAACAAAGATAGCCCAACTTGTGCTCTGATCGATACAGGTGCTCTAGTTGCTGGCAAGCTGTTACTGTGTGCTCTGAAATACAGTCTTGTCCCTACATCGGTGGAATTAAGTACATCTCGTTGCGTGTCAAATACCCCTTTGCCTAGTTCCTCCGGGCGCCGAAGGGAGAGGCACGCAGAGAGGCGCACTTTCGGGCGCAGCCCGAAAAGTACCCCCCAGAGGACTGCACTTGTTGAACGCAGGGCTCAATGAGATTTTACATGCTCATTATGATTAAACACCCCTCGCCCTGAGCCTAAAATAGTAACATTAAGATTGTAACAAAATCACACATCCCTGTAAACAAAGCCGTCAAGCTAAGATCATTGTCGAGAACACAACCAACTGGAATACGGTTCTGTTTGCTCTGAAATATAGAACTGCGGCTATAAACAGTAACTACAAGAACTGGAAGGAATACAAACAAAGGGGATAAATCTGCGAGTAATGCAAGTGCTTGGTCGTTTAGTCTGATTGTAATAGCATAATGATGGACTCGGAAGAGCTTTGTGTGTTTTAGCCCCTCCGAAAAGACGATTGGACAATCACAAAACGTTTGATAAAATTCAATGAAATTGGCAATTGTGAAATTATTCAATTTCGCAAATTTGCTCTAAGTTTTAAGCCATATGTTTTATCCTACGACTAACTTCAAACGCCATTTCTTAGGGTCAGCTAACAAGGTTCCGTTCTAATTTCCCATTCTCAAGTTGGTTTACCTCTGAAGGTCATGTGATACTGACAGGAATATGAAAATGATAGTCAGTTTTTTAGAGTTTTAGACATAGGTACACTAGTCACTATGGCTTTAAATCGGGAGCTTTAGAGCAGCGGCACTATTGTCTGGGGTCGGGCAATGCGTCAATACAACAATAAATACCTTGGTTTGTATGACAAATTATTCATAGGATCTACTGTAAATTCATTGAATGGGTCAGAACTCATACTAGTGAATTCCAGGTCTGGGATGTTTTGTTAAGAACAAACAACGTCAAAGAGATAAGTACTATAGCTTATGTTTTTATAAATGGCTCGGTAGTTTAATTTAGTTGAAGAAAACAATGCGGTCGGGGTTCGGTCCCAAAATTGAACAAATTATTAAGTAATTAAATGCCTGGAAGGTAAAGGCCTCCTAGTGAGCTTTACATGCTGCCTCTTGTTCAGCGTGTGCGACAATTGCTCCTCGCAATGAAGATTGGGCGGCTAATTATGCAACAGTGCTTGTTCTGATTAATGCGGAATTTCGTGGGTCAGGTTATGATGTAGACAAGTTCAATGCCTATAATCTCAGCCACTCTAAGTTTGTGAGACGAGAAGTATTAAGGTTTTCTTTAATTGGTCATTCATAATATCAAATTGGGCCCTCAAGCTCGGTCTTAGCAAAGGATGTTGTAGTATAACATTCTATGGGGACGCCCGACTTTGTTGTTGTATTTATACAGTGCACCCTTGCTCCATATATACATAAGAGACGTAAATTCATAGAGCTGAGGTTGAGAGTTTGCTAGCCACCCACGCTAATTCAACGTTGCTAAATGGTAGTGTGCTCAACCTACAAGATAGAGATCGCTATTTATTTTTGGTGAACACTAAAAGTAAACCCATACCAACATACATGAAGACGGATCTAACGCTCAGATCTGGTCACATCAGAACCTCTCCCCCAATTCTAACTAGAAGGTGATGACTGATGGATATCCTGTCGTCCATGATAATAAGACCGCATGAAGCAGCTCTCCGGCAGCATGTCGACCAGCAGCCAGCACAATACCCGACCTCCTGACACTGCAGGTCAGGCTACCTTCCCACGACCTTCCCACACCGCATCTTCTCCAGAAAGTTTCGGCTGAAAGTCAAATTAGTCGCGTCGAAGTGATGATAAGGGCTGACGATGTTAACTTTGAAAAACAGTTTGCTCGACCGTTTTGTCCGGGAGAAGAAGAAATATAAACAAGAAAACCTCCTGACACACATTTAGTTTAAAATCAAGTAGCTGAGCGCCTCGTTCTAATGCAACACTTTTGCTTACAGCTTTTATTTTTGCAAAAGCGGTCAAAATTTAGAATCAATAACGTAAGTGGGATAATTTAGTATCCAACATTTGAGACGAGACGGTTCAATAAACAATTGCAACCTTAAATGTAGAAAACTACATTATACCTCGTTTACAATATTTGTTTCAAGCATCAAGCCTAAAACAAACGACCTAACTAAGCATCTTGATGTAAACCGATATATATATTGCACATCATGAGCGTTGAAATGATGCTGATAGAATTAGAAAGTCTATAAGCCAAGCCTCACTAGTAGATTATATTAGTGGTGTCATTAGCACACTAATGAAGGAGACAGTTAATTGTCCGTCGACCAGTTGACGATAGATTTGAAGCGAATGATATATTTGATATTTAACACGATACTGCAGCAGGTTTATTAGTATCGACGGTAAGTACAGAGAGGGAGGGACTCCAGAAAGAGCAGATGGGGAGTGTCTGCTGCCACAAGAATTGTATAGAAACATGTAAAACAAGACATAAGGGGGCCGACGTTGCGTGTGAAAGTTTTGCTGTCGCTGTATGTGGGGTGTCTTCGTACGTAAAGAATTCACTAATAGTGAAGAACTTGTTGTATTGGGGCCTGTCTTCAGCTGGTAATCATTTATTTCAGGGTGGTTCGATGGCATTTGATTAGCAATTACCTCAATAGCAATTGTTACAAATTTGGATATAGATGTAAACATCTGGCCAAGTTTATAGAGTTAGTCTCTGCAATTTGAAAGGGTATGCTTTCATCGTTCCGACTTTTTGCCATATAAACTTAAAAGGGTGTTTCAACATAACAACTTGCTGCTTCGATAATTTCGCACTAATAGTCAGCAACAAAAGCTAGAAATCTTGTAAAATGATAAAAGACCGTTGCAGGTCAGCGCAACGTACGAACTCAACTGTTCTTTTCATCAATTTGCCGTGCTAATTTTGCAAATGCAATATAAGACTCTATTATAGTATGTGGAGCTAAAAGCACTTTAAAGTGGTGCTAAAAGCCGAGCTTAAGGCGTCAGGAAACTTTTCATGAACTCAAGATGGAATGTCTGGTTTGGATGAAAGTTGTTCTGAAGTCTGAACTTTAAGGCTTCCCTATTGATATTTTATTGCTATTTCTTTTTATCCAAATCTCCTCTTTGGCAGTGACAGTTCCGATAGACGACAGCACGCCACTAGGCTGTTTCCTCCTCCCACAAAACACGAGAGTTCATATAAGGAAGGAGCTGAGAATCGTGTCACTATTCCTACTGAATGGGCTTGTCGGGACAGGCGTAAATCTAACTAATAGAGCCAACTGTTTACAGCCCCCACCACATGTCCACAACTCCCCCCACTCGTAACAACATAGCTTTAGGTCTGCACCGCCTTAACTGCTTGACCCGCTGGCGAATAGATAAAGAGGCAGTTACAGGGTTTCGATTGTTGAATGTCTTTTATCGGTTTGTCAGCTGATTAAGGTAGTTCTTTTGCGCTGACAAGACTAAGTTTTGCCTGGCACGACTCGAAAAATTTTTGACTTGGATACTAAGTAATTGTAAGATCTTTAGGAAATAAGACTTTCCTGCACTGCTGAGACTTTGGGGCGATCTAGTCGTTGGAACGGAAAACATGTTTTCAAAATACTTGATTATCTTTACTTGAGAAGCTGTTTGCTCATTGATTTCATGTTATTATTAGCTGTTTGATTCTATGGAAATAGCGTTCTACGTACATTATTTTGCCTTCAAATTCGATCAATTCTAAACGAGCGTGGAAGCAAGCAAGAAGACAGAATCGTAGAATAGACTGATAAACAATCCAATTGACAATCTTATATAATCAGAAGTTCGTTCGAAATAATCGTAAATCAAAATTCCCTCCACTAAATCGCCGATAATTAGAACTAAAAATCCATTCTGATTGGTAGCTGGAAGTCCTAACGGTTTGCAGTTAATTTCAATAATTGCAATAAGCGTGAGCTAATAGGTATTTAGGCCAACCGAAAGAATAAACACCTAGGAGGTGAAGGGAAGTCCAGGACTTCCACACGTGTTCAAGGGTGAGAAATTTCTGAAATATGTCCTGTGACAGGCACGTCTAGGAATCCTGTCGAAGGTAGTGTCTCTTAGATCAATTCGTACGAAATTATTTGCCGTCGCGTCAGACGAGCTTTTCTATGGCGAAACGATGCCGAGCCATTGTTCATTTTTAACTCATTGTTAGAGCTTCAGCATGGGACACCTACCAATGACATTGATTTGAAACTGATGTCGATATATTCGTCTCACAATTTGAGGCTTTACTGAAGCTTATTGTACTGTAAAATATAAGTATCGCAACGGAAAATAGATTGCAAGATTTTCCATGTGGTTATTTTCCTCATAGTGAGTTATTCATGATCGATGGAGTCTAGAGATATTAGGACTGATACGGTCGGTTGTTTTAACAAAGCAGCAAACGATATATATAAAAACAAGCGAGGCAAAAAGGGCAAATATTTGCCTTTGGTTCTACAATCTACACTGTGCCAAACTATATAATATGTTAAATCCCAATTTAAACAAAACCTTTTATCTTCAATATAAAAACGCTGAATCCCTCAAATTGCCTAAGCGGAGCTGTCCGAACTTAGACACACCCTAGAACATCGTAAGTTCCAACCATCAGAGGATCATATAAATAGGTGCAGCGGCAAAGAGCAACAACAAATCAGACTAGCTTGTGTGGCGTTGTTGGTATCACGGTTACAAGTCATAGTAACTGAGACGATAGATCGTATTTAAAGCACACTGATCTGCCGTGCTACTTGCCACTGTAAACCAGAGCAAGGATTTAGACGGCAATAGGGGACAGTGGCCCGGAGGTGGTGACGAGAAACCGCAGTTCGACCTGACAAAATTTGTCGGCTAATCAGGAGAAACGGTGAGTCACTTCACGTTGGCATGGCACATTTTATGTAATGACGTTCAAGATTTAAGTTTTATACTACCAACAAACAGGCCTCGGTTAATCGCCCATTACTCGGGAGACATTGAGGTCCGAAGGAAAATGTCTGGGCTGGAACTGACTAAGAGTTTATGGAGAACGTGTCACTAGCAATTAAACTGACGGGTATTTGTGGGGGCTCTGCCATGTGGAGGAGATCTGTGAAATGTGGGGGTTGCTATTCGGCATTATTGAAACCCGGGGCTATATAAATAAAGGCCATTGAAACTCCCGATTAAAGCTAATTAAGAGCTCCTAGGGGATGGGGATCTAGCCAGCTTGACAATGTAAAGTTGAATGATTAAATGTTTGCGATTGTTCTAGTCGGCATATTCTGTATTGCATGTAGGCATGTTACACGATTATATACTTCTCGTGGGGCGGCAGCACGTGTTCTTCTACTTACAAAAACTACCTGCTCTACAGGAGGGAATAGAGAAACTCCGTAGTTACCTCCTGCAGGAGTTGCAAGGAAACTCATGAGCAATTGTCCTAAAATATTTGAGTAGGTGGGTGAGCTGGCACCCTTAATAGAGCGGGACAAGACGGGCCCCAACTGCATTGGTTAGAGAGGCCAGTAACTTGCGATCTTCACAGCAATGACCTGGTTGATATTTTGGGGAAGTTAACTTTTACCGTTTGAGATAGACAGTGTTTTTGTTACTTGGATATGTGCCTGGTTCTCCTGAATAACGGTAAACAACGGTTAACGTTGTCACAATCGTGTGGAGCCTCCAAAAATAGCAAACTGTCCAGTTAGTGTGGTTAAATTTTCGTTATTCAAGTATCCACTGATGGCTTATCATCACACCACTGTCTTAGCTGTGGTGACAAAATACTAATGAGCCAGTAAGACTCAAAGGGTTGCGTAAGCTCTACTTGAGAATACAGCAAGTTACAAAACCGTTTTGAGCAAAGTCAAATTCTGCGGTCTAAACTTGGGTATTATTTTCAGATCAACTTTGAAAGCAAATGTAGCTTGGAGGCAAATGGCTTGTTATATTATTATGCAAAGTTAAAGAATAGTTTTAAGCAGACCAATGAGATGAGACAAAATCTCTGAAAGTAGTCGGAAATATAGAACGTGGAGCTCTCTCTCTCTCGCGTTGCAACAACCTTCAAACACAGCTCGCCAATACTATACCCCGAGACAAGGCCGAGTGACGTCGAAACCTCTACTCTCTTTCTCCCACTTTCTCCTCTCCTTCTCCTTCTCTCTCCCTCTCTCTCTCACCCTTAGTCTAGACTCCGCTGGCAAGCTCTACTTTATATAATTCCAGCTGTATCAGCTTATCAGGAATTAGCCTATTCTACACTCAATTCTCGATAGAGTCACACTACCATGCTGCAATGACCTTCCTTGTTTCCCCTCTTAAACTTCACCTAATTAAGTTCTGAAATGTTGACGTGTCATGGGTAGAGGTGCGACGTGGTTTACAATTCAATTACTACCGACCACCAGTAGATCATGGATAATCAAAGTGAAACGAATAAGGAACAGGCGAAAGAGAAATGGCCTTGGAAATTATGTACGTCTGGGGGAATCCAGAATAGCATACTGCATGTAATTTTACTTAATAAGACACAGCAGTGAAGTATTTATAGCTAGATTTGCAAGGCTCCGTGTGCATGCCCTCTGTCTACCCAGCGAGAGATGTGGTGAAAACTCCTCTCGATCTCGACTTGAAATGTGAGCTAGCAACAAATCCCTTGCTTGTGTGCATTCAACAAAAAGTCAACTTAAAGAATAAAAAAAAGACCGAAGAGTAAGCGAAAGATACGTGTTGCTAAGGAACCATCTATCAACACAGCCAAGGACGTTTTTAGCGCTGCCGATTATGGTGTTGAGCTACATTTGTGGACAAACTTCAGGTTATCTTTTTGTGCACTGCTCGCCGATTTACCGATAGAGCTGAAATAACTTGCTGAGTTGCTCGGTATTTTTGGTTTCATGAAAATTTCAGCAGATAAAAACTGCAAAACCTGACTCATGGCTTTGGTGAACTGCAATGTCTTTCAACTTAAAAGTTTTACTAAAGCTATTTAGAACGTTCCGCTTGGCTACGCATTCCAGGATCCTTGAAACGGCGGCTATAGCCCTAACCTATCCACACTATTTCACTAGTGTAGTAACTAGTATAGTGCGTGAGTTTGCGGTCCCTTGGCCTTTAAATGTTTTCATCGATGGTGTTGAACTTTCAGGGTAGACTGGTTGGCGTTGAATATATGTTACAAGTGCAGGATAATAGGACTTGAAAATTATGATGGTTGACGAAATTACCTAAGTCTAAGCTCGATGCAGTATTCTAATTTTTTAATAGGGACAAAGTGGCCGTTGAAATTTACAAGTTGTTAATTCAACAATTTTTTTACTTTTGACAAATACACTAATGCAGTCGTTAACGTCGACAAAGTCATAAATAAAAATGACAGTTGTTAACCTAATTGTCCAGTCAACATGAAAGTTGAGAGTTCCCTTTGCATTTGTAGCCCTTAAGAATAAAAAGAAACAAAAGGATAACCATATAGAAGTAAAATTCACTTCGATTTATCTTAAATGTCAGAAGAATGCATCAGCGTATTTACAAGATGAGCGGGGTGTCTTGCCTGATTTTCTCCATTTACAGAGGGAACTAACTTTGCTAGGGTTTAGTTAAGGTGATGTTCATTTTAACTTCTTGTATTGCTGTAGGACACATATTTTGATTTTGTAGCTTATTTGACATGGAGACATTTGGAAACAGCAGATTATAGATAGGAATAGATATCAAAGTACTTGCAGTAATTATGTAGGAAGGATCGGAAATTAAACTGGCATGTCTTCGCTTATCAGTTATCGATAGATCGGTTGGCAGGGGAAAATCGACAAGTCATGGTGGAGAAAACTCCACAAAATTACTCACATGTTTCAGAAATTTTATCATATTCTCTCATGAATCACCTATAAGCATTAAGCACACTTATTTCGTGGCTCAGGAGTCCAATGACCTGCATAGGAACTACAAAACAATAATATTTGGCCCCAATAGGATATAGCCAGAGCCATTTAGGTTGAGGTGAAGGTTAGGTCAAATCTAGGAGTAAGGTTCGGTATCCCTACTTCTAATAGATCGGTCATCCAACTGGGGATTGGAGATTGGGGGATTCTCATTTTGAAGCATGAAGATGGTTGACTTTCTATGTCCACCGTAACCACAGAATTCGCGTTCCCCAACTGCCCGATGAATTTTTGCACCCAAGTAAACATAAGTCCTATTAAGCTAAGCTGTAAAAAACAAATCATCGATCCGCTTGCTGTGCCGGCTCGAAAATTATTATCAACTAATCGAACGGCAGAAAACGGGCGTATTATAGCGTGATTATTAATTTGCCGGTATAATTAGTCCCTTACATAAATTGGAGGACATTGCTGCCGATTTGGTGGCTTGTCGTGGATGACTAGGGAGCTGTGAAGTGAGGCACATGACTCTGTTGTATTATTACACTAAGGTTCACCAAGTTATTTGAGAGTTGCATGGCATCGACTCACCCGATCTATGGGTTACCGAGTAACATTTGAAAAACGAAGTTTTAGGAATAGCCGATGTCACGCTTTCTATGAGTCTCAATCAAACGTATGAAATTATGAAAGAAATATGGAAGGAAAATCGGGTAAATCGATGTAGTAATCAACCTGTTTTTTTTATTTGGAATTGCATCAGCATAAACCGGGACCAACCCCCCTCCCCCCAAGAATTCTGCCCATAACAGTCAACAAATCAATCGGATGTAAAATTCAACGTCCGAATTAAAGAAAAAGATAGCCCCCATTTGTCGACCCTGCTCGCCGAGAAAGCACTCAGTAGGTAGAGGTCTTGGTATCGTTTTAATGACACAGAGACTGCAGCCCGGGTCACGCATATCCTCGGACTGCAGCATCAATTTGGCGAGAGAGGACGAGGTGCCAAAACAGATAAATACACATAACCTTAGCATGATATTTGTGAAATCGCCAACTAGCTAAGTTTGTCGTGCGAGCAGGCGAAGTGATCTCTTGATCGTCATCTACTTATGCTCGTATCTCCGGAAAACATGCGAAGTGCTCGAATCCGTGTCAGATTGATATAAGCTAAGGACGGGGTCAGATGAGAGACATTAATTATTTAATTAAGCACATATTATTAATGATATTGTCCGAGATAGAGAGAGATTGACGATGGTACAATGATCCTTCTACTGTGTAATTCTAGCTGATCATATTCTGCTGGCGCAACTGTTTGCTTTCCACAGGTTAATGTAAGATTGTGTAAAAGTTGGTGAAACAATTAACGAGGGAATAAAGTTTTCAAAATTTTTGTTAGTCTTCTCTTAGGAATTTTTTGAACAAAATATTGCTCGTCCAGGTAACCGCAAGGATAACACTATTTGATTTTGCATGCCTGTGAGTGATGTTCATTGATATAAGAGTGAAAAGAAATGAAAGTTGAATATAATATCAACAAAATCTGTCGAAAAATTCCGAAAATTGCGCAACTGAGCGTCTACTAAACATTTCATTCTCCAAGAAAAATACGGAATTTTGTTCAAATATTTACAAAAGAAAAGTAATGTTAATCGTTCAGGTTCTTGTAAGGGATGTTTAACTGTCTGCTTTTAATATCACTCATCATGGTATTACGTCGATATTACAAAATAAGGTTTAGAGAGTTTAGGATGCTCAATTACTGGATCCAACAGTAGACGGTCAGAACGTTAGTAAAACAAAAACTACTCTCTCTCTCTCTCTCT
>JH153375.1:463680-474617 GCA_000226015.1 Mnemiopsis leidyi
TCTCTCTCTCTCTCTCTCTCTCTCTCTCTCTCTCTCTCTCTCTCTCTCTCTCTCTCTCTCTCTCTCTCTCTCTCTCTCTCTCTCTCTCTCTCTCTCTCTCTCTCTCCTCCTCCCTCTCTCTCTCTCTCTCTCTCTCTCTCTCTCTCTCTCTCTCTCTCTCTCTCTCTCTCTCTCTCTCAATCGGAATTTTTTTTAATAAAGAAGTGCCAGTCGATGAAATTAATTTTAATATAATTCCAACAATAGGTGTAGCGATGTAAACCTTAAAATAATTATTGTATTTATTTGTTCACTATTTTATTCTCCATTTAAGGCTGGATAATGACCCAGCAACTATGTAAAAAATTAAGCACTCTGATTAATCAAATATTCTATTTTTCTAATGTTATGCGAGATATTAAGTTTTATCAGGATGAAGTCTATGGGCGAAAAATCAGTTGTCAATCAATAATATGGAATATATTAAATTCGAAAGTTTGATTATGTGATATAAGCATATGATACAAAGACAAAGAGTTCAAGGTCAATTAGTATCTAAGCCGAAGCGTAAAAATTTACACACATTAAAAAATGGCACGAGAAGCATGATAATTTGCTTCTTCGTGTCTTCTTCGTAAACAACTTATGTACACTCTAAACGTGTGCACGAGTGAGGGGCTCCGTGATAAAAATTTTGTAACACTGATCTGACTGACATCCCATGTGACCGACAAAACAACAGTTAGAAGCACCAAAAACAATGACAGGCGTGACTTCTTTGTCGATACTTCATACTATTACTCGACACTCGTCATCTTGATGCAAATTTCGATTTCTTCAATACTATATATTCAGATCAAATACAATACTATTTCCTTTGTGCATACTCGTTTAGCGCACCCATTCAGATTCATTTAAATGCCTGATCCTTTCTTACAAATATGTACTTTTTTTAAAAACTTCAGACTTTTGTGAGCATGGCTGTTCTGTTTCTGTACAGTGCCACCCTATCTAATCGAGAATTATTTAACCCTTGTTGTTAGAAAACCGACACTTGCTCCGAGCGAACCTTTACTGGTTATTCGTGTGTCGACCTTGTGTCGCTCAAAAATGATTTTTGTTCAAACTCAAATTTATAAAGATATATCTACAAGATTATTATAGAAAGTAAACGGCGTTTAAAAAGAGCAAATGTGTCATGAAAGCTAAAAACGAGCCAATTACCACAATTAACTCTGACTAAAAGTTACCAAAGTTCATGTCAGGGGAAATGGGCAGACCTGGACCTGGGCACCAGGTCACTTAGAGGGCTCATTTGAATGCGATTACGGTCATTCCAATGAGAAAATTCATGAGAGCATACCTGAACAAATACAACACTAAGTACCGTTCAGGGTAAAATTGTCATTCGCTACACGACTAGCGGGGCACCGGCAAGCAACAGGCAAAGTAAAAGTCTGAGGATGCTGCATAAAGTCATTGCTACATCAGACTAATGGAAGAATAGCTAGCCATCCCAGTCAATGTGAATACTTGAAATTACATACACCTACTGAGCGCTGAGTACGGTAATAAGTGAGGTTTAAGACAGAACCTACTCACAACCCTTGATATCGTTATCAAATGTGATCTGCATGGAAAACAACTGAAACTGAAAGAGTACGGCCAAGGAAGGGAAATTTTTGTGTAAGACCGCCGGTTCCGGATTACTTCCGGATTACTTAAAAACAGATTTTGGCACTCAATTTTAACAATAGCCGATCTGTTGAAGGCTGGTCGCGGAAAGCAACGTCCTTCAAGTTGCTGGAGGACGGTTAAAAGGAGGCGGGTGAGACACTTCAGCTGTTATCAGAAAGAGATTAGAGTAAGATGACAAAAACAGAGAAAACTCAAAAAGTGATTCCTGCTGACAGGTTTGAGAGAAAAGGATAGGAATTTAGCGACGTCATCACATATTCCACTGTCATCACGTACTGGGAAGTTCTTTAAAGTGGTTTTTCAGCTGCATAAGATCATTGTATATGAGTTGCATATAAAGCTAATTTACCATTCTCCATTGACTCTTGAAGTGGAAGAATGCTTCATAATATAAATAGGTAGAGATAGAAAACAGAACTGTGGACCAAGTAACAAACCCAAAATGCAAATATATTTTTAATGCAGGTACCCTAAATAATTGTCTTTGGGGTACGGTCAATAAAATTTACTGTTGAGTGTAAACTGATAACAGCTTGAGCTCAGCAAGGGTCATGAAGTCAATGTTCGAAAATAATCTGAAACTGTACTAGTTCTGATATCTCGACTTTTAGATAGAAATCACAAGTTGTCGTTGTTGACCAACTCGACTATTGATTGGAAATTAAAATTTCGAATCAGGATTGAGATCAAAGCATTGGTTGAATGAATCTAAGCGTACTCTGCAACTGGTTGAGATGATAACGCACCGGTGGCCCTTATTACATGAAACCGTAAGCTGTGCTAGATCCGAAAGGTGCGCCACCAACAGGTCAATTATTCCGCTCTTAACAGTAAACCGGTGCAGTACCCCCTTGTTACCGTTCTAATAAAGGGCCAAATAAACGAATTTTAGCTATTTGTCCCGAAATAGATTGTCAGGACACGACATATAAAACACGGCTCTATTCAATAGAAATAATAATAATCGTGAAACCGGCCAGATATATTCTGGACCTCAAATTTGACAACTCTATTGAAAATTAGCTCTAGTGTCGACTCAAGATTAGAGAAGAAAATCTCAATACGGTTATTTGAAGCCGTCTAAGAAATTTGTACCTGCCGCATTCTCTTAATCTCTAATAGCTCATTTAGCTTCATAAGCCGAAAGCTTTTAGGTTTTCTGTAGCAAAATCTTAGAGCAGATTGGGTTGCAAATCTTTGAGCTGTTTTATTTAATCCACAAAATTGATACGCTTTTCTCATTAATTTTAAGGTTACCCTGATGCCTGCTTGACGTAACGACAAAAACTGTTCATCCGACTCAATATTACAAAAAAACAATGATATTGCCAAGAATACAAAATGATGATTGATATAGGGTGAGGCCAAGTTAGCTTGAACCCTAGCTGTTAATTATTTTTCGACGATAACGTTAGTGCGACAACGAGGATGCTTAAAAATTGGTTGTATGAGCCGATTGAAAAATGTACGAGTAACTTTGAGTGTCAAACCGCTACTAACCCTTAACATGTCAGGTAAGCAAAAGTCTCTCCCTGCCGACAAGCGTAAAGACAAGCAGATAAAGTGGACAAAGCTGTCTTACCGGGAAGCATGTCTGTCTGATCTTAACGCATACCTGGGTCAGCACGGCAAATATATAACATGTATACTAAGTACAAAATATTGTAGTACCCTAGACCGGCCAGCAGCCATTGTACCGCTGGGCCGGCAGCACCGGTCAGACTGGTGGACTAACTTTAAACAATGGGACGCAGCTACACGCAGACACTCTCCTGCGACCTCAACCCTCCCCTCAATTTCAGGTGGAGGAAAGAGTCTACAGGAGGTGGGGACAAAACAGCGGGATACTCCTCCAAGTGGTGGAAATGTCTCTTCTCACCAAACAAAGTCACGTGATCAGAAGACAGAGAACAAGACACGTGACAAAAAACAAGGTTCAGATTTGGTCGGACCAGGTCCGGCGTCGTGGCGAGAGTCTAAGACAGTCCCACCCACTGCACGACTCCGTGATCTCAAAACTTATCTAGGTTGGTTGGTTCGGGCTAATTTTGTTTGACTATTTTTGTCCTATTTGTCTGCAACTCGCGCCTTGGATTAGAAAGGCCGTAAATGATGATTAATAAGTACAAGCGGCCAGAGATTTGACCGACAGCACTTTCTTTTAGCTCTCTCATAGTCGCTGAGCGACGTTTCCCTTAAGTTCTTGGCCTGGCTTTGTGCAATGTGCATGCAGACGGCTCTTCAATAAAATGAGAAATTCGGACAGTCTTTGCTTGGCCGGCTTGTCGGCAAATCGCAAAGCGTTGTCTTTGGTAACCTCACTGCGCGTCACTATCTATAATATGAATTGCGGTAATAGTCAATTAGTAAATAACTAATTTATTCATGAATACCCGACAGAAATCAGCAGTAATTCGTATCGGAATAACAACTTCGACACTAACTAGCCATCATTATTAGATTGAGTTGGAAAAATTGTAATGAGAAATCTAACTAAGACTGAAAATGCACATAAACTTAAATAACGGTCTAATATTAGAATTAATTTATGAGGACAGTCTGAGACTTACGAGACCTTCGAGCTATAAATAACAGCATAAATCAAATCTCGGGCAATATAGACCATACCATTATGCCATGTACCATATATTTATACGCAGTAAGCTCTATTATTTAGGTCAGCTTGGATTGATCCCTTCCGAAACCCTGGTTTACGAACTGGGTATAAGGTCTAAATTTAGTCTACTAAAATTCACTTTGTCGGTATATTTGAAACGCTCTCCTTTCTCTCTAGAAATCGATTAGAAATCATTGTGATTGTTTCAGAACAAAGACGGGGAACAGGAGGAAGCAGTGTTCATTCGAACAACTCCGGACAAAACACACAAGCTCAGAAACTGAATAATCGCGGACCGACAAAGACAGTGGAACCTTCTAAATCAGGACAAGTTTTAGCTAAATCGAAGACAGTAGATTCTTCTAAATCAGGTCCAGTTTCAACTAAATTAAAGGACGACAAAAGTACTGAGAGGAAAATCAAATCTTCCCCCTATATGCGGCCGAATAAATTGGGATTATCCAAAGAATATAAGATTCCTAAAGTTACGGTAAGGTTATTTTGGAAGTGCAGTTCATTTATTTTGATCGGATTTACTAAATTAAGTCTTCCCATCTTGACTCATTTGTCCAAAGCTAATTGTTGGGATAAATGTGACTATAGCCACAACTAATAACAAATTCATCCAATCTACCCATCTAAGGCACTGCGCGGTTGGCAAATTTTAATGACATTTATCCTGTCAAATGTAGGCCGTTTCTCGGACAATTTCACAGCAAGTATTTAACTTCCGTCACAATGTTTCAATTCACGATCGATCAAAGTTATTTTTCAGACAAAAAAAGATGATGTTCAAGACAGAAAATCAAGATCTGAAAAGCAGCTCAACAAAACTGTCGAAATATTATCTGCTGGCAAGTTTCCAGTACCCAGATCCGAAAGTAAGCAACCTCTCACAAAACCAACTTACCCTTCACCAAAAACTGTTCCCTCTAAACGACAGTGTAAATCAGAAGACACTCCGCCTCCTAAGAAAGTTTTCGCCTCGACACCCTCTCCTGAAAAAGTGTCCCAGGAAAAAGTGTCTCCAACATCCGTCTCCCTTATCGGAAAGATCGCTTCATCTTCCTGGAATTTTCTAAAAAGAACATTTAGCACAGAAACCTTAGTCGGGACTAGTCACCCTCAAAGTAGCGGTAGTGATGGGTGTGGTCAAGCAACAACAATGATCTCTCCTCAAACACAAGGTTATATCTCTAAACGTGCTACCTTTGCAGCAATGTACTAGAACGCTTAATACGCGGGCTCCTCGTAGTAGACCACGTTACGAGTCCAGGCACATATTGTTGGATACTATGTAATTGAATGAATAATGATCAACATGCTCTTTGTAATATCAATTCAACTCCACGCCTCTAAGAGCCTTAACAATGGTATATTGGTCGCAAGCACGTAAAACCTATTTGCAAAAAAGACTTTTCAAGGTAGTCAGGTAAGCATATAGTTGATATGTCGATATTGTAATATCTCCTACCAGGTCATTTTACCGCAGTTAAAGATGTTAGATCCGCGAGCTTAAAGTAATGGCCAGCTATTTATAGATTACTTTATTGGGCCGATGATAAATGTTTGGCGTGAAATAGGACAAAAGCTAGGCACATTAGTCAGTAAAATGCACCAACAACGAACAAATATAAATACATTGTACAGGGCCTTATAATTACTCCTAACGGTAGGTTTCAATGAAAGATAAAGCAATCGTTACATTATCTAACAACAGTACGAAACTCCGAGAAATTTGTTTCGACATCACAAAATGTATCATGATGATGAATATTTAGTTCGTAAGAAAGCAACAAGCCATATACTTGAACTACAGATGGCAAATAAGAGGAATATAACTAGCAATGCTGCAGCCTTATGTTGTGACGTGTTGATGCCATTAACAGACAACGTTTATTATGAATTATTAAGGGGCACTGTTGATAGTTATAGTAGTTAAACAATCAATTTATAAGCTGAGAAAGGTTGCTGAACTTGCCATCTCTGTCAAGTATCCTTACTAAATGTAACTCATATGTCGACCACCACATTCAAGACTGAGCAGAGCCTTCCACGGCGTAGGTTTTCAGGTTTTTAAAACATTTGTTTAATATAAGGGCCTATTTTTAACAGAATCGTTGAAAAGCTGAAATCCACACCAATCTAACCTATTCCTTAACAGGACAGATCTCTAGAGCAGAGTACAGTGATGACGAGTATGAGATGATGGAGATAGATGAGGTTATAGCGACCGTTAGTGAAATCAGGACTTCTATTCACAACTCTCAAAGTGACTTGGATTGTTCGCTTCTCGCAGGTACAACTGGTTTTGTACAAGGTTTAACGCTCTTTAATACCTCGAGCTTTAGATGTTCTAAAGTGAAATGTGTGGAAGATATTCTACTCTAGCTCCCTATCTTTAACGCTCCATTATATCACTTCCTGAAGCCTATCATGACGGGTGTCTTCAGTTGAAGGAGTATCCCGATATTATCTGACCCAACAACAAAGTACGTCCACACGTTCGTTAGCCGCAGAAAGAAGGGCTGATTAATCCTCCGACCAACTGTCGACATTTGATTATCTACCACGATTGATTGATGAAGGGTCTGCTCCGCTGGGTGCGCACAAAGCTAAAGAGTGCTTGAAGCGACACCGATACTACTTGAACCTTGGCTAGGGCGAAGCTAGACAAATAAGAATTAGATATCTCGTATCCCTGGTATGAGCTTATAAAACATCTGGCATCTGTTAGATCAGGGCTGATAATCCGCCTACCATTTATCACATGCCATGCAAGAAAGATAATGCTTAAGCCAAAATGTCTAAACTACTCTGACTCATAATTTTGTCACTTATTCGTGAAAAAAACAGACGATTTTGCAGCACTCTAAATCGGATAAGCAAGAGTAAATCAGGTTGAATGATCGGTTTGACGACATACAGTCCTTTGAATCCTGGGAATTCTTGCGATACAGAAATTTCCCCTGTCATCAATCCATTAAATTAAACTAAAACATAAGTCACATGCCATAATAGTAATTTTAGATCACCCGCCTATATCACGTTTAAAGATCGGCATAAACTGGCTGTGTAATTCGATAAGTGCTCTAGATAACTATGGGGCCATGCAAATTGCAAGGTTGACTGACAATTACATACCTAAATTAATGTAATATCTCGTTTATCTAAATTATCATGATCGTTGCGTCACGATGTAAGATGATTAAATGCAGACGGTTTTCTGTCCAGTTTAGGTTCGGGTTTGGAACCGATACCGGTTAACAGGGCATCAAAATTAAATCACAGAGTACTCAGACTGCATCTAGCCAAGCATGGACTCAGTACTAAAATTAATTGTCTTGCGAAAATTAGCGGATGTGTGTTAGATTTTGATCTTGTCTGGTGGTTTTATCCTAACTCTTTAGCCTTAGAATTATAAAGAAGCCCCTGGAAGGTCAGCTTCTTGTTGCTTGATATTGGATAATCTAAGTAAGGCTCAACTTATATGATCCACTTTTTCAGAAACTGAGACTATTGGTCAAGAAGGTGAAAAACATATTTGGAGTAGGACTGCTGGTCAAATAAAAGAGAGACTTGCTCATAGTTTGGAGGACGAGGACGAGGAGCGACAGACTGTCCAGACTTTCTACGTTCTAGATACGAACGTTCTTATTCACGATCTGCCTTTTGTGGAGATGATTGTGCAACTTAGCGAAAGAGGTGATTAGAATGAGATATTTTTCTTGTTTATTTTTAATAAGAACCTAGAACGGAAAAACAGTATAACTTTCAGCCACATATACGAATTCGTTTTTAACCAGCAGTGTTTAACATACAAGTGGTCTAAAATCTAGGGCAAAAACTTGGGCACTGATGTGTGTAATCGAATGAAAGCTAAACGATTATGGGGCTGGGCGTGCCCAGTTGGTTTACACTAAAGTGAATGGTCTAGAATAATTCAATAGTTATCCTATAGACCCTGGCCATGATAAAACGTGCATGATTAATGATTATGCTCGATTTAAATGTAGAATGAGAAGCTCATAATTGACCAGCTCATTGTTTTCCTATCGTATATTATATCTTTGAACTGGCTCAAGGAGTTGATGGTTGAGTCTGACCTTGAACAGCTCCTGAAATATGCATAACGGAAAGATGATAACGGCTGAATACCGGCTGAAAGAACTCTTTGTTTCGATACTAAGACGATTACCAGTCGAACTTGCACGCGGCCGCAGAACACTTTGAAAAAACCGACGGTGGTCGTTACGAGACAAGTAGGAGAGTAAAAGAGTTTATCATCAAGAACCCATGCTTCAAATCTTATCAGATGCTCTATTTAACAGTCTATTCGGATACGTGGTCGCCATTTTTTTCTAGATTTCAATATTCATGGCAAAAACAAACTTATTTTGCAATAATCATTTAATAATAGGGGGTAAAGCATTAACGCTAACCGACACCCTAGAATTAACGGAATGGTTAAATGGTCTTCGCCCCTGTCCTGACTTAACGCTATATAATCTTTCCCATTTTTTTATATCATGTGAATTTATAACTTATAAGTGCACTACGAAACATGGATGGGATTGGATACCTTTAGTTCGGAAACATTGTGTCCTTATGAAATTACAACCAAAATTAGACCTACAAAACATGAAAAATGGTCAAATAATCCGTACCGCTTTACCAATTACCTTCCCCTCCACCTGAAAATTATATGTCCATGGTTCTTTGTTTATATAGCCCAGTAAGAGGAACAACTACAGCTAGGTTTACTACGAACCATTTTAAGATCCTAACCGTACTTACAATCCTTTCTCTTAATTAGATTGCATTAGGAAGTAGTATAACTCTATTCAGGGCGTGTCTCTTATCTCTGTGTAAACTCATTAGAAAATAAATGCTCTCTGAGCCTAGTTTCAAGACATAGCATCTAAGAAGAATTAACTTCCTGCACTGATTCAAGAGTATCGGGTCGTCGAAATGATCATGTTAAGCGACGGGCGGTGGCTAAATTAGCACCTATTCGCGGGTTTTTGATTTTAAAGCGTAAATAATCAAAATTAATCATCACCCGAACCATGCTTTGTGGTATTACTCTTTATTATCTTATTGAAAAAAAACTAACAAACCATACTTAAACCACACTTAAATGGAAATATTTGACGTCTATTCTCGAGTAATACCTGCAGAAAGATGCCGGCAATGACAATGACAACTGTCGCGGACGTATTATATCGTTAAACAGATGGATAGAGACCACGGTGTGGACGTACAACTAAACATGAATAGGATAGGATACTTTTTGTTTCGAAATCATCTAGAAACATTCTGTCCTTATAAAATTACGATAAAGACGTGTTGATGGGAAGAAGAAAGACCGACTTGATCGGGTAATAACTCCGCATTAAGGGTATACGTATGGGCTTTAGACGGGATTTCCCGAGGTGAAAACAAGCTACAAATTCTGACATTTAATTACTTCAGACGACTTCTCAAAGCCTTGCAAGATGCAGTGACAATTTTTGTTGTAAGCGAAAACAAGCTGCTCATAAAGATATAATATTTATGAGGAGGGAGGGGGGTGTGCTGGAGCCAAAAAGGCAAAAAAAACCTCGACGAGTGGATCGCTACAACCAATTTCAGATTTTGAACCGATTTTTTTTCGCTTTAAATTTTTTCGGTTTTTTAAAGGACGTATTTTTTAGCGTTTCGTTTAACATTTAGCATTTCCTGTTCGAAATTCTTGATTTAAGCCATCTGTACCTTGAATGGAAACACAAATTTTGGATTTAGGGGTCATTAGGGGGTAAAACCTCAATGCTATCGAAAGTTATAAATTTGAGACTGTGTTTTTTCGGTTTTTCGGGTTGCAGCCTCCTCCCCCCCCCTCCGTAAAAATAGTTAAACCTGGCCATACCACGTGACGAAGCGTCATATCACTTGAAAATACTGTTGTAAACCTGCAAATCTAAATAATTGCTGTTGGGTGTTGGATACAGCACGGGCTCCCGCCCTGTTATAAATTATATCTTAGGAGCACTGCTCAGGATTCCTGTCGTCATAGCAACATATCCTAATATTAACGTACATTAAACGTATTACTGTATTTTTACAATTTACATGGTCGCTGTTTTTAGAAAAATTATCTCACGTATCACAGTATCAGAGTACCTTGATAAACTATATAAAATCCTGTTCAGAGTCCGTGTCTACAGTGATACCCTGGATCGTCCTGCAGGAGCTGGACGGTCTCAAATCAGCGAGCAATGTCGGCAAAGCTGCGAGGAAGGCTATTGATTATCTTTTGGTGAGTTGCATAAGTATAACTGACAATGGTTGTACCTGTAATTGTTAAACTTATGGAAACCTATTTGCAAAGCGTATTCCCTGGGTTACGTTTAGAATTAGTACTGCGTATAGAATTGCTTGATATATTTATATTGGTAATCCATCCCATTTATCCATAATATTTTACCGTTCACGATCGATGAATTACAATCTACTGCTAATTCTTTACTTAAATTATCTCAAGACGGCTTAACATAAAGATGGTTCTCTTTGAATAGCCCGCCGTAATAAAAAGTCATACAAGTAGGCCAGGAATCAAGATCAGTACATGTTCCTGATGCCAGGAATCAAGACTACGAGTACA
>JH153375.1:493081-514377 GCA_000226015.1 Mnemiopsis leidyi
TTGCTACCCCGGGCTAAATCGGAATATCACTTTATTTTAATTGGGAACTGCCAAGAGACTCTTCCCGGTCAAAGGGAGCGACCAATTTATTGGTTTTTGGAAAATTATATGACTGTAATTCAGATTGTTTTGATTTTTTAAGTTTCGTGGTGAAGCGATACTCATAGTTTTTCAGGCATGCTTATTATGCCAAAACTTTCAATATGCTACCAGTTAAACCGTCCAATTGTAGACTGATTTATAACAATTGATATTCTATGTCCATTAAGTCGAAATTATCATTGTTAAACGAAAAAAAATGGTCTGAAAAATTGTGAACTTTTGGGAACTTTTGGTAATTTTTCAAAAAGAATTTTCAAATTCGCAATGATTTTTATTCCCAAAAGTTCCCAAAAGTTCACCATTGGAACCCCCCCGTTGGTTCTTTTTAATAATTTTGGACATTTTCATTTGGAATTTTGTAGTTCATAGTTTTAGTTTTACTTTCATCTGTCAAAATTAAACACCGAATTCTAAAGTAAAGTCAGCTGAATGCTTACGCCCAACACGAAACTAGCCAGACATTAACTGGCCTGATGAAATGACATACTCCTTGACGGTATTATATCCGTCTATAACGAAACGATATAGACGCTCAGATTTGAGCTGCGAGAGTTGTTAAACCGAAACGTAAGGCGGAAATATAATTTCGTCAAATTTGTTGTCGCCGTGATACGATGGCTCTTACCGCCCCTACTAATAGTTAAACCCGGCTTTCGCAGCTCAAAGCTGAACGTTTCGTTAAAGTTAAACGTAAGACGGATATAATCTCAATCTGGTAAAAATCAAATCTATTGTTGCGGTTATACTTATAGTTATACCCGACTCCCACAGCTCAACGTTTGAATTACCGGGCGCTGCGAGGCTCTCTCTACTATAAGTATACGCGTTGCCGTAAACGCCTAGGGCCTTGACGAGATGATATCCGTCTAACGTTCTAACGAAACGTTAGAGAGAGCAGAAAACTGCGAGCCGCGCGCGGGTCGGGTAACACCTCGACAACTAGGGCCTTGTAGGTTGATAACCTACTGTCGCGGCCATCACGCGCTGTCACGCATTCTAGACGCGCATCGCCCGTTGACTAGGGCCCGGTTGTCTTTGTCGCGGTGATACCCGACTCTCGCACCTTTAACGGCCAACGGGCGATGCGCGGCCGGTCTTCGAAATTCGCCAGACCAGAAATGCGTGAGAGCACGTGATGGCCGCGACAGGTTATCAACCTACAATCGCAGCTCAAAGCTTAACGAGATCGTTTCGGTAGACGGATATAATCTCGTCAAGGTTGTCGGACTTTGTCCGACCCTGATCATTCCATTTCCCTGAGTATAAAATCAAAAATGTCGGGAGGGAGCGCGCTGCCGTACAACTACAAAGGGCCCGGTGATATATCTTGCTTTTTGGAAATTCGCTATTCGCTTCTAGTTCAAATGAGGGTTTGCTAGTGCTACACGTTGCATAGCCCTGCTGCCGCGAAGCGGCAGCCTCCGGCGTGTCTAGAACTTCTTCGAGATGGGTGATGGCCGCGACGGTAGGTTATCTACCAACAAGACTGAAGACTAAGCCAGACTTGCTCTATAACTTGCCTGGGTACCTCAGTCCTTTTTGTCTACGACAACGTGAACGATCGGAGAGCACCTTAGCGCCTAGTAGGATTTGCCACTCGGATGTCGGAGAATCTGCAGTGTAGGCCTGCACCGTACTTTCATCTGTACAACTACAAAAGCGAGAATTTTTCCTCGCTTGTCGACACTACCGTGTAAAAGAAATTGCTGTTCTCCTTTATTTCGTAAGAAACAGTATCAAGGCAGGGATAACTATTTCAAGGTTAAGGTACGGTAAATCCCCTGATTGAATTAAAGGCTGGGTAGGGAAGGTATTAGCAATCAACCCATCTGTTGTTGTGCGGGTTTAAGACGTCCAGTGTTTGGGTGCTCAGCTCAGTAGACTGAGATGTTCGGGAGGCTTCAAACGATTAAATGCTCCAACAAGTACTACTTCAAGTCATCCCACTGGAGATGCAATCACATAACAGTAGTTAACAAATCTTGTGTTAAAGCTTGAAAGTCCTGATGAAGTTTGGATTCAAATCTTTGTTTTCATCTTTTCTGGTACATTCGAAGATAGAGTTCAGCTAACAGATTTTAGCTGAGATCGTTAATAGAGAATCGGCAAGCAGTTCTCTAAATTTTAGTACCTTAAACGGACAACAAATTCAACTAGATCGTTCTAAAAGAATAGAGAAACTGCCTCAAACCAATGTTTCGATGGCAGCATTCAAATTTCCGATTGAATTATTAAAAAGGACCTGCTAAACCTTCATAAAATCTGGCCATTCATGAGAAAATAAGCATTTTCTCTGACGAGACGATGCAATGGCGGATTGCGCGGCTGCCAGGCCGCTAAAAAAGTATGCTTATGAAATGCGCAAAAATATTGCTCTTTCTGGACAATTGCTGCTGCGCCTTACACTCATGTACACCCGAAGTTGTGACCGTTTTTCAACCACCTCGTGTCAATCAAGTTCGAACACCCAACATATTTGGCAGAATGAACGATCAAAATCCCGAAGTGCTTTATAATCATGGTGTGGTAAAGATGAATTTCTTTGAAACTTTGACGATAAAAAGGACAACAAATGAGATTAACTCGTTGTATAGTAACTATAATATGACTATCACAAAAGGACAAGTAAAGATTTCTTGTCCTTTTAATCATCAAGATCATTACATACACCCTTTACTAAATACCAAAATGGAACTAAATTTCAATCACTATATATGCATTGTACTGTCTATTAAAGCACAAAGAAATTTTATTCTTGCATCAATTTGTTTGCAATAATTCCAAAAGTTAATCGGATTAGATTCCAAAACAGAGCAATTCTTCGGGATTGTTGTCTTATGTCCACGATCGATGGATTTTCTGCTCCTCTTGCACTGAAATAATCATCTAATGAAAGTCAGTAGCGAAAGTATTTAGTCAACTATAGTCAATACTCGAACAATTGGTACCATCAACATTGAAGAGTCAGATCAAGCTAACAGATAATACAGTAGAAAGTTCAGTGTAAACTTTAAAACTTCCTCATGTTCCTTACCTCTTCTATTGAAGTTCATTTCTCATCGCATTTTCATTCACGGATGTACGTTATCATCTGTAATAAAGAGTTTTAGGTGGCCAAATAGAAATTCTGAAAATATTAGATAGGCCTTGAGAATAAATAAAAATGCATGTTAAGTCCCAGTTATAAACTCCAAAATTCAATCTGTACATTGGTACTAACCTGCAGTAAATTGGTCAGCTATTTTTGTTCGAAGATTAAAGCTGGTCACAAGAAGGAATGTGTGGTATCTGGATAACAGCGTCACTGAGGGGTTATCATTCATTATCTCAGGTACTGTTAAATAAATCGTGTTATATCACATTGTGGGTGAATTAGACTCATCGTTTTTGCATTTTAGGAATCCATAATTTTGGAATTTTCTTCTATTTATATAACTTAAGAGGTTCAAATTGAATGTACAGAATTAGAAACGCAATTTCAATGATCGATGTTCAATCAAGAAAGGTATGCATTTACCTGTTTTGACCGTTATAGAATACAAAACCATCTATTTAGCGAGGAAAAATACCAGAAATAATAGCGTTAATGAATCTGAAGTTGACTCCTCTTTCTCGTTGGAATTTTCAGGAGATACTTGGTTGAAAGGTTAGATGGCGTTTTTGACAACCTCATTCAAATAGAGATGAATTGAAAAATAGCTGCTACCGACTGAGATTGAATACCAGAGCCTTGTTATCCAATAATCTTAACAGTCAATGTTAATTTAAGATATGCGATAGGATTGGAACAAATTCCATTGTGAATTTTACTTAGGATCTGACTGAGTGTGGATCAATGGTTCAACTTTTGAATGATCTACCTTTCAGAGTCCAATTAATACAAGGATATAAATGGAATTGAATTATCAAAATATGGAAGAAAATAGTTTTACATTTTGAGATTATTGAACTGTTAACTGTTAAATGTAGATAAAATAAATGTTACAATAATTTTCTCCTTTTCAACACTTTATACGGAACCCGGACTTAGTCCTAACTCGTAAAGTAGAGCGAACCAAGAATTTAACAGCACCAAGTTATTTAAAAACATGTATAACGGCTATGATGAAATGTCCGGGAGTGCTCTGATTATTCAAAGCCTACGACAAATAATATAATATACAATACACATAGTTGTATTGAGTTACGCATTCAAACAAAAATGTAGTTAAGAATCATGAAGTTAAATGTAATATTGTCAGCACGAAAACAGGATAGTAAGGACACACTGATAAACAGTCCGAGATTCGGCTTCAATGATGTCAGAGTCATAGCTGCAGAGATAAAATACGACTTGTACAACCTGAACTATTGAGTTTTGTTAACAACTAGAGTCATTGGTATCAGAAGAAAGGACGCATGATGTCGATGGCGTCCTGATAAGATCTCCGGGATGGCAGACTAGATATCAAGCCGGACTTCGATCTCTCGACCTTGGAGATGTGATCTGTGGAACATATCTAGATCTTGGAGTTAAGAAAAACATCTTCAATAGAAGTCATGATAAAAGGAGATGTGTCTGAGTGAGTTTTAGACTGAAATTTGACCTTTTTACATACTAATCGCGAATGCAAAAAAATTATAGAGCAGCATTTAGGGAATTGTGGCTGGCTGATAAAAACAGTAGGAACCTTATTCATCATCGCAATAACCTTTGAGAACCGGGTCAATATAATTTCAAAAACTCTTCAGCATCCGATGTTTCTCGATCTTAATATGGAAGATGTCATGACAGATACAACCAGACCAGGAAATCTAGAGATAATCTTCTACAAAGACAGCAGTCTTCTAAGTCTAGGAGTCACCTTAGTCCTCAATTATGCATTTCAGCGTTATTTCAATATCACAGTTCGCATAGAATAAATCTTAAACCCAGAAGTTATATACGACCCAAATACCAAGGAATTGATGGACACATACCAAACCGTAGTAAGCGAATGGGAGACTTTAGAGGATAAGAGCGAGAATTCTATAAACACAGTTCATGGCATTTTACCTCAGTTTAATCCAGAGTACAGCTCTAAAGCTATACATTTGACTGAACAAGACTCTACACTCTTGAAATCTAGGCTTTATAGTTATAGTATATTATCTGTATCAGCCAGCCACAGAGAAACCAATGCGCTCGCTCAAATTTTTTGAAGAATAATGGACCTTGACGGTGGAAAATAATCTACAAGTATCTAATGAGAAGACACATATTTTGATAGAACGGGTGAGTTTGTTGAGATTTTCATCCATCAATCACTTGAAATAACAGCAGGCTAGTTTAAGATAAATTTGGAAAAAATATTCTATGGTGAATTCAGATTTATTGTAACGGTGAGGTTAATTAAATGAGATTTTTTGTTACATCGATCAAAATGCTTAGAAATAGGAGCTATTTTCTCGGCTTGAGATGCAAGAAAAAATACAAATGAAGGGAAATTTAAAACCTTACATAAGCCTCATTGTGACGAATTTAGCGATTTGATTCTGTGCTGAGCAACTGCAATTCATATGAGATTATTGCGCAAATCATGAAGCCACCTTTGCGCAAAGAGACAATTCATTCTAGCGGAAATGCTGACTTTTTTGACTTCCAAGGCTTATACCTCATAGCCAAACATTAACATTACAAATGCGAACGATGGATGAGAACTAACATAACTATACAAAAATAATTTTGTGGGTTTTTGACGGAAACTGACGTAGAATTACATATTTTACAAATTTGAACCTAATCAATTTAAATTTGTTTCAATGAAGGATACTGACAGCACGCTCGCAGTCACTAGCACTCTCGAACCTAACAACACCACAGCCTCTACTGCGGCCCTCCTTATCCGTCATGATGGAACAATCAACTATGTGACCGGAATGTCTAAAGTAATCCTTGAGTTGCTGATTTCCAAGGGTGTATGGAATCTAGGAACAGAAATGTGGGTTAGTTTGGTGACACCTTTGGGAGGGGAGAATTTAGAGTGTCGACTTGTTGTTCAATTTCGACTTTAGTATTTAACTATTCAACCAAAGTAATTTTGGTTGAACTTTGAACCTTCTGCGCTAATGGATCTAATCAACTTTCTACACATTCGTTTTCTTAACTTGAATTGTATAATGTCAATCAATCTCAATAAAACGATAGAATTCGGCGTATCAGTGTCACCATATCAATACCTCTCTCAGATCTAGAGACATAAATTGTTTAACTGATTAGACAGGAATATCCATCCTCATGCTCTAACAAAATTGAATCTAACTGATACCCGAACATTTTAAAACAACTCATCCTATGAGAGCTTGTTGAAGAGGAAGCTTATATAACGTGACTACATCTTTTAATGATTTACGTAGCATCACGTGACTAGATAAGGAGGAAATGCACTTACGTTTCTCACGAATATCTGGTTCTTGGAGGAGGGTTCAGAGCGATACTTGTTGCTGTATCGGTCTGGACTGTATTGTCTAGTGGAAGTTCTCTCGCCACTGTATGGGTCTGATCTCCTGTCTTCGCGGTCTCGGCTTAGGGGAGCGTGGTTTAGATTACACGTGTACTTGTCATTACACGTGTATTTGTAGTTACACGTGTATTTTTCATTACACGTGTACTTGTCATTACACGTGTATTTGTAGTTACGCGTGTATTTGTAATTACGCGTGTATTTGTCATTACACGTGTATTTGTCATTACACGTGTATTTGTCATTACACGTGTATTTGTCATTACACGTGTATTTGTCATTACACGTGTATTTGTAATCACACGTGTATCAGTAATTACACGTTTATTTGTCATTACACGTGTATTTATCATTACACGTGTATTTGTAATTACACGTGTATTCGCCACTACACCTGTATTTGTAATTCCAAGTGTATTTTTACGTATATTTGTCTACTACTCCGTTAATTTGTCAATACTTCAGCTGTATCGAGGTAAAATATACAACGAAGTAGATGAACATTTCATAACTTTCCAACATACTGATTACTGAAGTATCTGAATGCAGACCGCAGGTTACCTGGAATAATCCCGGTGTTCCGAACGAGAGGAAGACTCGTAAGGAGTGCTAGAAGAGAAACCAGACCCGCCGTAACTTCCACTTCCACACTTCCACCTCCACCAGCTGAGCCTCCGACACTTTGTGTCTTCAACAGACCTGACCATTTATCGTGTTATAACTTATATAATGATGTGTTATAACATTATATCGTGTTATAACTTATATAATGTTGTGAAAATGTCGGCGAAAAATGTCGGCGGATTTGCAAAATTAAAAGACTTTCAGGTTCACGGGCAAGCCCAAAAACTGTTCCAGACGAGAACAATTCTCAGTCCTTACCTTCCATAGTATCCCTGCCGAGCAAGTTCTCCAGAGCACTGGAAGAACTTCCCCTAGAGTCGGCTCCTCCAGCACTGTTTATAAGGTTCGTCAACATGGGGTTGTTGTTTCCTCCCAGCATGGAACTGATGGCAGCTAGCCCGATACTCTGATAAGTTGTACAAGTGTACATGTTTGTGTAAAAAAAGTATGTAACAAGAAAGTAAGTACATGTTGTCTAGTGTCTAGTAAACTAGGTAAACGTCGTTATATCAGGAGACAATAATAGGCGTTTATCTGAAGATAAAACAGCTGCAATTAAGTGCAAGATGTTCTACCTGTAGAAGTTTGGACTGTTGGTCAGTCCCGGCAGATCCAGCACTGTACCCGCCAGACTGTTGTGTGTACCCGCTAGGCTGGTCCATGTGACCAGGATTACTGGACACACTGCTGGCTCCATGTCCAGACCCGTGACTGGGTCCCATGTGCGAGTTTCCCATTGGACTCGGGCCCATTGGGCTGGGTCCATGACCGTGACTCATGTGACCATGACTCATTGGACCCGGTCCCATAGGTCCGGGACCCATTGAAGAAGGTCCCATTGGACCTGGACCCATTGGTCCGGGACCCATGGGCCCAGGACCCATAGGGCCTGGTACGTTAACCGAGGTCAACTTGTCCTGAAATAGACTAGTTTTAATGTTGCTTCAGCTTCGTTGATAAGAGCTTAAAAAACAAAAAATCGAAATCTCTTTTTAAGAGAAATTAAGGGAATGAAAAAATGATGAGGGTCCAACCTGAGAAATGTTACATACCAGTCTAACGCTAAGTCTGCGTCCCTTGATGTTCTTCTGATCAAACATATCAATACACCTCAGTGCCATGTCAGGGTAAGCGAAGGTGACGGTTCCGAAACCTTTACTCTTGCCCTCTCTGTCTCGCTCTAGGTTTACTCGGAGTATCTCGCCAGCACCCTTCAACTGGTCTCGTAGGAATTTGGGAGTAATCTCGTATGCCAGCTGAAAATCATAGTTTATTATAGTACTATTATAGTATATTATAGTACAGGTGAATACTGTAAATAAAAGTGTGAATGTTTATGCGATTCAAAACGTTTCAATTGAGAAGTTATCTCAAGCAAAACACAATAGGTCGAAAGCTAGTAGCTAATTAATGATATGTGTACGTAAAGAGACTAAACATATTGTAAATATATAGTTTACTTACATTGCTGACAAAGACGACATTACTGACAGCTTGTTGCTGCATGTGAGGTGGAGGTCCCATGTCCATGGGATGCATGGGTCCAGGACCCATGGGCATAGGGCCGGGTCCATGCCCGCCCATCGGGGGAGGGGGTCCCATTGGGTCCGGAACTTTCGGGTAGAACCTGATTTCGTCCTGGGAGGAAAGGAAGTTAGAGGTCATAACGAATGTTTAATTTTCTGACATTCAAGAAGTTGTTAGTAATTTTTCAGCAGATATTTCAAAATTAAATGCGGTACCAGATCTAACTTACTGCTTTGACTTTGATTTCACGACCGTTGACTTTGGAATCATTCAAAGACTCGATGGCTTTCTTTGCTTCTTCAGGAGTACTGTACTCAACTAGTCCACAACCCATACTCTTGCCGCTGTCGTCCTCAAACAACTCCACAAATGTGACGTTACCCGCTGAACAAGAGATGGGAACTTTAATCTTTTAAATTAAATGTTATACCTCAGAGAGACCGGCATGTTTTTCCTTGAACATTGCGATTTAAATTGCAGTTTGAGGCCAAGCTGGAGTAGCGTTCAAATAAAATGAACACTAACCTTACTGCAGGGTTTAAAAATATAAGATAAGTTAGTAACATTCAGTTCCCTACCTTCCTTCATATGGTCTTTAAACTGTTGCCACTTCAGATCATACGGCAGATTGTTAACGTAACACCTCTTGTTGGGACTTCCCTTTATCCGTTTAGGAGTGTAGGGTACAAGGCGGGGTCCCCCAGGGTTGTCGTTACGCCGGTTGTGTCTCATTGGACCTCCCCTTCCTCCACGGTTCGGAGATCTTCTTCTGTCTGATACCATCTTGACTAGATCAGGATACAGAGGTTAGGGAACGGGAGATTGGAGATAGTGATTCAATATCAGTTTTTTATTATATATTATTATAGTTGGTTAGCTATTGAGTTTTCGTTTCAAATCATACTTTAAGTTGTTGAGAAAAAGTTGATTAATGAATGAGTATTGAGTTCACAAACGGTAGAATGTATGAAAAATTTAAAATGGTTCTATCAAATAAATTCACGAAATATCAAAACGTTAACCAGCATTCAAACAAAAACTTAAATAATACTCTGAAATGAACATGTTTGTGTTGGTGAAATAGAAACGAATATAGAAAATCCAAAAGGAAAACAGACACACAAGTTTACAAGTCCAGCTCAGGGCAAACAAATAACTGTCATCAGTACAATATGAGACATTGACACAACTGTACTCAAGCTGTGCGAGGTATAAGTTACAGTGACACCAGGATAGCGGGGTAGAGAGAAATCTGGAGAAGATTAATTGTTAGTTAGTATCAATATGTTGGCTAATAATGTTTGTTTATTTTCATACTTGATGACAGTGTAATTCTGGAAAATTGATAATTCAAAATTCTAATTGAGGTTTTTTTAATTACCAACAAAGATTTTCTTACGATTAAGGTGTTCTAATAAACCAACAAAGCTCAAATCACCTGGTTGCTGTCACGGCACACGTACACAGATCTCAGTACTGTGTGACCTGTATAAAATGTTTACTTGTTTCATTGTTATCAAACGTCACGTAACGACCGTCAACTAGAACATTCCATCATAATCGCATCTCAATATCATGGTCTGTCATATAAGATCAAGCTTGTAATCAATTGGAAGCAAATCAGCAACATGCCACTGATACCACACCTACATTACGTACCAGAGGTATAATTCGAGCAGACACACAGGCCCAATATCTTGGTAGTAGAACGTTGTAGTTTACTTGAGATCTCTGAACTGGGCAAGAAGAGGGCTGGTAAAGTTGAGGTTTAGTTGTGAAGGAGTAGAGAGGGCGGGTGTATAAACTTTTACTTGTCGCAAGTGTGTGTCTCGACCGTTCTGATGGTTCGACAAGATAGCTACCTGAAAACGTGTTTGTTACGTGGGGGAATTATAGTTTAGCTATTGGCTAGCATACTTCAGCAGCAAAATACAGTATAGTAGCCAAACATTTTAGAGATACTGTGTTCTAAAAATCAGAAACCGGCAAAATTATTACTAGGGTATAACAACAATCTGGATGTACCTGTAACATGAAGGCTCTGACTGAGTCGTCTTTTCCTGAGTCTAAGTCGACGTTGATCCAGCCCGATGGTTCTACCATCTCCACTTTGGCTACTTCAACTAAATCTAGCATATTGTTTCCAACTCTGAATTGGAGATCATTGTTTATATGTTGGCAGATCATCACAATACTTAACAATAATAATTAATTTCGTGCAATTTGGTGTGCTTCTGAACTTTTTAGGAAGGGCGGCTATTTTTATCTTCAAGCCACATTTTATGTGCATCATGCAATCTAGGTATCTAGAATGGTAATCAATAACCTCAGTTACGGATCATTTAACTGACCTGACAGATATTCTAGAGGGAGTGTAACTCTCATCCTGTCTGTAATCCACATAGAAACATATCGCTTTGACACTCGTCTTCCTCTTGAAGTTGATGTTGATGAAGTGAGGTTGTTGCCCGTCAGACTGCCAGTACGTTTCTAAGGAGTTGTCACGCAGGTGATCAACTCCAAAACCTGGTTTGCACGTGCTAAGCCACCAGGTTGCCTGTAAGTAAAATTTAGTTATGTTTTGTATATTTCCAAAAAAATTGAGCGAATTTTTTGCCTTCAAATATTAAGTTATTTCTTTTATTAGATCGGACTTGGTTTCTCAGTGCTACAATTAATGACTTGTAGAATTACGGATGTGGTAAATTTCCAGATACTGTAAAAGCTTAAATTGAAAATTTATGGTTTCGGTATTTATAAAACATTCGGCATTATTCTCACTTGAGAACCTATGTCCCTGAGTCCACGCATGGCAGAAGGAGTGAGAGCACTGGGATCAACAGCAGTGACAGTCGCAACTCTTTCCTCAGTCGTATTACCACCAACTGGCACTGCAGCCTCATTCCCAATCTCCACATCCATTTTAGCTAAAAAGAAGTTGCTACAAATACTTAATCACAATAGCATAAGATATAATTAATTTATGGCTTATTGATGGAGATGAGTTATCATTAGTAAAGTTTTAAAATTTGTTGGAAAAATCAGTTGCTTTACACTCCAATCATTTATTTTAAAAGATTCCAAGTTCAAAATCATTGATTATTCTGGATAACAAATCAGTGATACACAAATATCCATTGTTAAAAATAAATTAAAAATTAAGCTATGAACTCATATCGAATTGGGCACACTTCCTCCACAGCGATTCCCTTTCCTTTCACAGTATGGGACGATCTTGGAACAACTGGGGCCCTTCTGGTGCTGACAAAGATTCCAGAGGCTTTTGCTTCCTTTTTCACCAGTTCATTCTTCACTACTCTGTTAAGGAAATCATCTCTGCACTTAGAATGTCTGATGTGCTCGACCCTGAGGTTAATTTTCTTGGCGATGATTCGTCCTTTCACTCTCTTGTTGACGATGACACCAACAGCCCTCTTAGTGACATTGTAGACTCGGCCTGTCTTTCCATGGTAAGCTTTGTATGGCATACCCTTGGTGACTGTACCACAACCTTTGATGTCAACGATGTCTCCATTCTTGTAGACTTTCATGTAAGTTGACAGAGGGATCAAACCACGTTTTCTGAAGTCACGGGCAAACATGTCCCTGGTTCCACGTCTCTTTCCATGTGGGTTAGTCATGTTGAAGGTGCCTAAATAAAAACAATGTTAATGCATATGTTAAAAAAGGTTTCACCATGCTGTAAATTCGAATAGACAACTTAACTAACTGTGGAATTTGATTTTCTGTGAATCAGTAACAATTAGGCAGTTTAGTCATGATTTTATGTTAAAACAGTATGATGACTATTGTCCTTATAAGGGTGAGCTTTAATAGATAATTTTTTAACACATGGCTTTCAAATCTGATGAGCAGCAACCATGGGATTTCGATTTCTGCCATCGACAATAGCAGAGGACAGAAGACATGATTCCAACACATTTAGGCAAAGCTCATTTATTATCTTTGCTGTCTATTTTGAGAGGAAGCTTTGGCTGTTGATGAAGCATGACTGCCTGAGTGTGATTTGTGAAGCCGTGAGCTCTCCCCTCTTTTTAAATCAGGCAGTGCTACTCTATCCTATTCAACATTTACCCTTAGTTTTCATTTTATAAAAGGACCTTAAAATTTTACCCTAGCTTGCTTAATCTAGAGCATATTCCTTACTGGATGCACCCTGCATCCCCAGTGACAGAAAGTTGAGAATTTAGGAATGGCATTGGTTTTTTGTCATAATAGGTGTGATAAATTAGATAAGTAAACTTAAAACAGGTAGCAATGCTCAAAACATGTTGTAAATGAAAAGTATCGTTCATAAATTTAAAATACTCAGAAAAGTCATCATTTTGAGGGACAATTACTACATCTCAACATGAGATAAAAATCAAATTGCACAGCAATTATTTAAAAAAACCGCTCTGAGCCCCTTTAAGCCGTTTGACCACTCTGCCCACTTTAGACTTCCGCTGATATGGGTGAAGTCTAGTGTAGGCAGCAGTGGGTCCGGCGTTGAGTCTATCAGCAATCCTCGAGCAGAACGCCTCGCTCACTCCCAAAGGTGGTCCATTGAGTCGCACCATCATCTCACGCTGTAGCCTGGTGTCATCATTGGCTGGGCCGACATTAAAGAATCGTGTGTTATGATATTTTTCCATCACGCTTCCAAATGTCTCCGCAACAGCCTCACTAGTTGCCACGCTCATACCTACAAGGATAAGCTGTAGCATACCAGGTTCCAGAGCGAGATGATCAAACGAGACGATATGTTTCACCCACCCCGGGAGTGTCTTGGCGGCTGCTCGAGTTGGCCTAGCAACTGAGTTCACGTGGGCTATTGAGTCTCTGTTAACCTGTTCAGGTCGGTCACTGAGTCCGGTTAGTGCGTCTGGCACTACATCAGATACTCGCTTAAATGACTGAACAAGCAAGGGGATGGCTATCTGCGTAGCACCAGGGCAAGAATGTCCAATCTTGTTGCAGTCTGAGCAGCGTTTCTTGGTTGGTCGGATGGGATCTTTCAGTGGCAGTTCCAGAGCGTCTGAAATACCATTAAACATGTGGCCCATGTTTTGGAGACGGGTGATGTTCCCTGGAATGCGCTGCCAGTACTCATGGTTGAACCAATAGCTCTCAGACAACATCAGCAAGTGCTTTATGACTGTTGGATGTGCCTCCTTTCTCTGTTCAACGAGGTTTACTCTGGTGTGCACTGCGTCAGCGCCAATAGTTGGCAGTCTTCTTGTGGAGCGTTGCATAAGATCCACTAGCAGCGGCTGGTTAAGCTGGTCAAGGTAATCCTCAAACCAGTATTGCACGGCTGGCGACAGGTTGTTCAGGTCAATCTCCTTGATGGCCAGCTTGAACTGCCCAACTGTGTTGATATAGTTGTCAACAGTCAAGTCAGACTCCTGGAACCTCAGCGAGAAGCACTTCAGTAGTCTTGTAAGTGCCACCAAGAAGTATGTGTCGGCCATGAAACACTCTTCTTCTTTCATCTTGGTCAGGAAACCTCTAGCCTTCTCCGTCAAGTCAGTATCCTGCGAGTGTCCCACAATGTGCACCAAAGCTGCCACAAATACCTCGAAATTTCTTATGAAATCTTTGGCAACTGTGGCGTCTTGGGCAACAAGCTTTAGGTCTTTAGTTTGCTTGGGGGAGTAAACACGTTTGTCAAGTCCAAGGCCCTTCTGTCTGAGTATCTCATAGACACTTGCTTCCCTGAAGAACTTGACAATGGCTTCAAGTGTGTTCTAGCCCGCAGGACAGAATGGACTTTTTCCAGGGTTTGCTTGAACACCAACTCCACGATATGGGCGCCATCCCAAACCCATATCACCCGGTTCTTCTTGCTCTTGGGAATTTCCGGTGTGCTGTGGAAGAGCTGCAACTAATGATCAGAGAGGTTGACGTTGAGGACTCCTCCATCAGCACACAATCCCCGATATGACGAGGCCAGGTGTTGGTGCTCAATGCCGGTCTCTAGCAGCTTGTCATAGATGGTTTTAGCCATCCCCGCTCCGGTTTGGTTGATGGAGGCGTGGTGGGCTATGTAGATCGTTTGGATAAGCTCACTACCCGGGGTCAGATCTAGGACACGCATCCCGAGCAGGAGCCTCTTCCGATGGTGGCTTTGGTCCTTATCAGCCACTAGAGAGAAGGGCATCTTGAAGGGGAGGGTGGATGTCCTGAAGTAGCTGGAGAGCTGCTCCGTTAGTAGGGAGTATGCAGCATCGACCACTTTTGGAGGGAACTCCCGCGAGTGATTCTGGTCTCCTACCTCTGCCCCTATCAGCTTAGCCGCAAGCACCAGTTTTTCATAGTCCCTGAGAAAAGTTCTATATTAGTTACGCGTTTGTATTGTTTGTGTGGGGTCTGTGTGTGTGTGTGGCGTGTGTGTACTGTGTGGTGTGTGTGGCGTGTGTTTGTGTGTACTACCAATAACCAATTGTTAGCGTGGTCGGTTTTTAGGTCACATCAAAAAAATTATTCTTAGGCCCTTTTCACATCGTTGTTATGAACATAACTACTTTTTTTTGGCACACAGTCAGCGGGTTTCAAAACAAAGTCGTAATTATCATGTACATACCTATAGCTGTTTCCGGAGAGCAGGTTTTTGTAGACCAGGGTCGTGAGATTCTGGGAAACCCTCTCAGTGAGGGTCTTGCTCTCCTTAGTTGCCCGGAGATTCTTACGGAGCATGTCAAGGTGCTTGTCTTGTTTTTCTGTTTTGACATGCTCCGCAAGATGGTGAAGCATCCTGCTCCACTTTGCCGTCCTCCTGTTTTGATTGTCCCGGCTTGGTGGAAGTGCCCACCCTTTTGTCCCCGGGCAAACCTTGCATTTCACAACCCCATTATCCACCTGAATTTATTGTTGTATAGCAAAACATTTTAATAGTTTGTCATCAAGCGGGAATTCAGCAATGATACATAAGTAGAATATTTGCGTACATGTTAAAGCTAAGCTGTAAGCAGTCAACAGATTTCATGCATTAATGATAAAAGTGCTACACCATTGATCACATTTTTTCATTGCTCATGCAAAAAAAACTGGCTGACAGAAAATCGTCTATCGATGCATTACTTACCATACCATATTTTAGCTTAACCAAGAAGTACCGACCACACCGTCCAAGAACAACGACAATATAAAAACAGGATATTTTCTTTTAACAATGTAATTAGTAAAATTTTTCTATAATTAAAGTTCTCTGCACAATTTTCACGCTCACTAAATTTATTAGTCAATAGTCATGCTAAACATTTTCGACATAGCAAAGGGAAAAACTTTAACAAGCATGAGCACGCATACTGCATAGCTAATTAGGCATTAACCTAGTAACATGTACATTGTACAATAACAACTCACCATGGATCATATACAAAATTGTATATGGAAACAAACCACTTGAATTTGAGCTTCAATTGCAATTTTTTCCTTTACACTTTGGACTTTCTTTTTCAACACGTCCTAAAAATTGATTAGTTTCGAAACTATGCAGTGTGACCAACAAATAAGGAGTTTTGTCAAAAATTATAAGTAAACATGATGTTGCAGACAGAACAGACAAATTATACCAATAAAGTTAGATATACACAGTGCTTTAAATAGTAAACATTATAATAAAATTTACAAAAACCAGCCACCCAAACTAGCAGGGTTACTAACAAGTAACACTATGAAACAACTTCTTGGTAAATACCTTGAAAGAACAAGGCAAGGGCAGAGACTCCAGGTCCTCTTCTCCCTCACATCGCTGAATCAAGCTCTTAACCTCCTCGGGTTGCAGTTCTTGTATCATGTTTACCTGATAAATATTCATATAAACTATCAAATTTAAGACGAAGTCATTTGAAACTCTGGTTTCTGATTTTTAATTGAAAGTGTGGGCAACTGTTGTGAGAAGTGCGACTTGGGTACTCACTCGTAACAATGCTGGTCCAGGTGCTGCTGATGGTCGGGGTGCTGCTGCTGGTCCGGGTGCTGCTGCTGGTCCGGGTGCTGCTGCTGGTCCGGGTGCAGCTGCTGGTCCGGGTGCTGCTTCTGGTCCGGGTGCTGCTGCTGGTCCGGGTGATTGTAGACGGCTGGACATCTCTGTTACTGCAGCTGTGAGGTCCTCCAGCTGTTTCCTCACCTGGTCAAGCTTCTCTTCTTCGTAGTGTCTCTGCAATACCAAGTACAAGTTAGATAAAAATGCAAAACGACCATCATATCAGTTTATACATCCAAAATAGAAGATTTTAGTTTTTACACAGCAACTAAGAGTTTTTGACAGTTTTGCGTAACATTTTTACAAGATTTGAAAGCAAACTTACCCCAATGACACGGATACTTTGCCTTTGGTTAGAACTTCTTGCCTGAAATAATTTACTGAGTATATGATAAATAATCATGAAAAGTCAAGGGCTTGTAGATTTTTGGATTGAATCATCAGAAGCTCTCACACTTTGTTCCAATACAAATTTCATACTCACTCCAACAGTTATAACAGGATGAGACCAGTTTACCATTCTCACCACAGGGGGACCAGGCGGGGCAGGGGCAGGGATAGAATCCCCATTAGTTTCATCATTTTCTGAACAAAAGATGATTAGCTACTCAATTTCCACCTCAGAAGTAATAATGAAATCGAACAAAATGAACACTGTTGACATAATTGATAATAATCTCAACTTTCTGTGAATCAAAATCAGTCATACCAATCTGAATGGGGTCTGGATGTGGGGGCTGTTGCTGGGGAGGTTGCGGGGCTGTTCTGAGAAAGCTGGTTATCGGGGTGGTTCCAGTAGCCGGCATCTCTCTGAACAATTTAACAACATCTTCGATCGGAGGTTGGTTGGGACCACGTCTGAAAAATTCTATTAAGCTATAGATTCCATCCAGCGTAAATCTACTACCTATTCCAAATAATAGATATGAGCACTTTAGATGAGCACTTGCAATACCTACTTTGTAAGGTTGATATGCATATATACAGGGTGGTTTTTAGCATTGGCCGGCATTTGTACCGTGTGGGAAGTGTAGCCAATGCTAAATACCACTGTATATGTAATATAAATATATAATCAACTGTGTAACTGGAAACTTTTAACAAGATGAATGATTAAATGAAATTACCTGTGTGTATTTGCGTGTGATAATCTGTTTTTCCAAAGAAAACCTTTAAATTCTGGCCCAGCACCTTTAAAATTACACGTTGGTATTGAACAAAAATACCGTTTGGGTTCTTTGGGCATTGCTAATGGGGTAGAGTATTCAGTAAAAGAATTTTTTCAGTAAAACCCAGATACTAAATAAACACTCAGTTATCAGTAAAACTGGCTCTCTCTCTCGACTTATGCTATAACCAATAAGCTATCCAAACACAAATTGTATGACAGCATTTTCAGGGAGATAAAGGACTAAGAAGCTAAGACTTCAAGTTTTACAAATTTTACAAGTTTTAAAAATAATAATTTGATACATATACAATGTCAGTCAAATAGCGTAAACCTTCACAGCTTACTTAAACAAACTGAAACATGAAAGTTGGTTTATAGAATATTGTACTTGAACCTTTAAAGATTGGCGATTGCAAACAAATTCAATCTGTATGACCAGCGCTCAGTCAGTGGGTCGCAAAAAAGTTGGGATAGAGCACAAGCAGGAGAAAGGTCAAAGGGTGTGCGAGGAAGGGCCTGAAAGCGAAAAAGACTGGCCCGGTAGAGGTCCACGTCACTAGCTAGTAGCTGACATAAGGTCACACTTGCAGATATGGCAGACAGTCAGTGAAGAGCTTATATCATGCCATGCAGAGAAGTGGTTGATTGAGTAGATGGTGATGTCCTCATCTCCTGTGGAGCTAGTGCAATGAAGTAAATGATGTTCTCTTACATATCAAAATAGTTTGAATTTTATGAGTGGCCCACTACCAAACAGAAGGATAACATTTTAGAAATGATCATCAAGGTTGGGCAAATATTAATTGTGTGCTCTAAGACCATGTCCCATGTGTGATGTGAAAGAATCTTGACTCTTGTCCGCATGGTACTAAAAGTGTTCACCACAGACACTGCAGTAGTCTTGTTTCTCTATATAAGCTAATAATCAGTTACAATGTATGTAAGTTACAATGTATCATGTATGTATGATCACCATTATTATCATCAATGTATCGTGTATATATCCCGAGTACCTGATACGTAAATTAAAATAGTATTTTAGATCGAATCCAAAAGAGTTAATTTTCGGATTAAGGTTATGACTCGTATAATGGTCTCATCAGGGGTCAGAATTCAGATATGCATTTTTTTATTTGGCTAACGATGATAAAATAAACAGCTATTCTTCAGTAACTTGTTTTTACCACATACTACGTTATCATCCATAAGGAAAATAAAAAGTAAACAGAGTAAATCAACTTTCAGCTGCACATTTCGCCTTTATTTGTTATTAAAGGTAGCATTATTTACACTTTTACACATTAACAAGTGAGCCTACCAAAAATTTAAAATCAGCTGTTCTGTAGTTCTCATGTCGTACAGGATAATGTGTTTTTGGTTTTTAATAGCATGGCAATATGGCATATAATTTCGCTTCTTTTAAAATTATGCTTTTGGTTAATATACAACCTGCAATCGTCATGCCGCGAACGCGCAGAGCAATTAATCTTGATTATATAATTTAGCGCGCGGCGTAACAGATCAGACGATTTTGTCAAAATGCAATGAACCAAAACATAGAAATTATTTTTCTTTAGCTATTATATAAATGTAACTGAAACCATGTCACATCTAAATTTGTGAACAACCCTGTTTTAAAATTGTGAAATCATGTCAATATTTATGATATTTTTATTTAATTTGTTAATTATAAGCTCACTTTTTGCGCGCGGCGCATACCATACCACATATACTGTAGACGCTGTTATATTGTATATAGTACTGCAGCCTACGAGCTCAGTGAGGCCTTCATTCTTCAATGAAGCATAGTTCATAGTTCATAGTTTGAAGTTGCTTGCCTTGCGGCCCATTTTCAATATCTGATATCGAAAACTATTTCGGGCGACAGCTTCGCTGCCGCGCTGCGCGCGGGGGTCAGACAATGCAACGTCTGACAAGAAATTGCCCAGCAGTACTAGCAGTGTGTCTAATGTCTGTGCCTAGTGTGCAGTGTCATGGTCGAAGTGTGAATTGCAACGTATATAGCACATAGCATTTAGTGGCCGTGCACACTGCACTGAATTATATATTATGCAACTTATATAAAATAACACGTATGTCGTATACACAGGTATTCATGATTCAGGCAGTATGGTTTGTAAAAACACTGCACATGTTGATGTATTCAGCATACTGCCGCACACAGCATGCCACATAAATTATAACATATATTCATTTAAATAATTAACTTGTAACTGCATGCTCATGCAGCATCATAAAAGCATTCAGCATTGCCTTGCGTTGCGGCACATTTTCAATTTTCAAATCGCGCCGCGCGCTTCACGCGCGGCAGCAGGTCAGGCAACGCCTGACAATAAAAGCATAGACGTTGTTACAATCACATGTCAGTTGAGCGATCCCACTTACTAAATAACAACGAATAATGATCCAGATCACAGATATAGTAAGTGGAAAAGAAGAACATAATTTAATTTTACAGCGATAAAAGATAAATCGATAATTTATGCATGAACGCTTGAGCTAAAATTCAAATTTGCATTTAATTGTCAATACAGCAATGATAAGAAGTCAGCTATCAGTTTCAGTTTCACTCATTCTAACTTTATTGAGTATGATATGCATATGATCACGAGTAAGAGTAATGCTTAATGATTAAGACAAAAGATGATCAAAACACTGCTAATGCCATATAGTTATACATAATATTTTACAAATACAATTACAACATACATTGTTATGTGAATTGCGCACATGCACTAATTATTAATGATTTTCTGTTGACAGTTTTCTCGTGAAGGATGAAAGAAGTTGCCTTTTATAAATCGATATAGGCTCTCATGCTTTGATGCTTGTGCTCTGAAAAATGACCCTTTGCAGTTAGCACTGCAGTGCTCTCTTCTACTCTCAAGCTATATAACATTAACAGCTTCTGAAAATATTGTGTGTTTGAAATTGAATAAAAATGTAAACAGTGAACATTGAGCAACAACAAACAAACAGTGTGGTACATACACGAGATGAAAAATGAAATATTGTGTGAAACAGACGCCATTGGGGCGCGGCCATCCTCTTGCAATGGTGTCCGCGCCCACCGTAAAGACATTGATAAAGAGGCCAAGGCTCCATTAAGGGGCGGGGTGCTGGACGTTTTTACCGCGAGCGGAGCCGAACGGAGCCTCGCGAAGCGAGGCGGAGTGAGGCGGAGCGAGCAAAATAACCAGCCAAAATTTTTCCCCAAGTTCCCATTCCCAGCCACTTTTTAAACTAATGCCACTGGGCTGTCAGGTACCAACAGTTGAGAGATGATTTGTTCAAGCTGTGCTGCCATTTCTACTAAGATTTCAAACTGTTATATAGCGTTTATATTATCAAATAATCCCACTGCTTTAAGGATTACCGG
>JH153375.1:538132-549948 GCA_000226015.1 Mnemiopsis leidyi
CCTCCCTCCACCCCACCCCTCCACCCCCTCCCCTCCCCTCCCCTCCCCTCCTCCCCCTCCCCTCCCCTCACCCCCCTCTCACAACCACCACTTTAGACCACTCCACTGCTCTTTTCCTTCTGCAAAAAAGCATGAGGATGGAAAATGACTGCCAGTTTAAATAGATTCTGACATTGTCTTTTAGTATTTTAGTATTTTAGTATTTTAGTATTTTAGTAGGTTCGTATTAGCCCCCCCCCCCCCTAAAATGGTAGTATCCTGCAGTTACCGTACATGGTCATGATATTAATTTCAATTCTACGTTATGAACATAACCAACCCTAGCACTCTCGTTATTCCTGAGTTGTCCACTCTTCAGTACCCACTCTATAGCCTTTCTTTTACTGCTAAAACTCCGGGGTCTCCTCTTTAAAACACCCTGAAAATGTATGTAATTATTATCATATTCATACATAGAAACACACAGACACGAATAGAGACACAGACACACACACAAATACAGAGTCAGACACGCACACAGAGACACACACAAACAAGAACACAGACAAGAACACAGACAAGAACACAGACAAGACACATACAAGACACATACAAGAACACAGACAAACACACAATGCCCGATGGGAATCAGTCGGTGGACTATAAATATAACTTAGCAAGTATACACGTAAAAGAATCATCAGCATCTACCTAACTATCAAATAGTCTAATTATAAAGCGATATCGACTTGTTACTTTATCATGTCAACTTGTCGTTTTTGACATGTGAGACACAAACTGATCCGCCTTGTTGTTTGTCGGGAGGTTTTTCTGACAAACACGATAGTAATTTAGGTTTTGTTTAGACGTTTAGTTTCCATGGCAATAACAGTATTCATGAGCGCGAGCGAAACAATAGAAGAAACAATGCCACAAAACCTCAGGCTAACCTCCACATTTTGGGGAATAGGGAGGGTATTAGTACATTAGTATTTAAGTATTTAGTAATCACCCGTAAAATTATTAATTGGTCACGCGGCCCTCTCTACTATCCACTCGACGAAATAGGAGAAATTTGTGGAATAAAGGAACTGTAGGGTGAGCTGTTAGATTGAAACAATTTGCCACCATTATATTAAAGGGGGTTTACCGGTTGCACGCGGTTCCCATGGAAACCATTATTACGTTTAACTTGGTAGCTGGTGTTTACTGTTCACTTATTTTCCTTAGTTTTTTGTTCACTTATTTCCTAACTTTTTTGGGGGTTGGCATTTCCAATAATGTATAACAGCTTTCTTTTACCTTGAAAACTTGAAATTTCCACTAAAAATTACACTTACAGCGATTGCGAATAGAACAATGGATTGAAATTTATTATAGACACCAAGTTTAATATCACCACTAAAAATCGGGAGTCACTTAAGGGAATAGTAGCATAAAATAATGGGAGAGTAGGGGCACTGCAGCTGATTTGATTTTATTGCGATTGTCAGCTCCAACTCACATTATCACTGATATCGCTTCGGATCGACACTTCCTTTAAATCAATTTGTTGCAATGTCAGTTAACTTGTCTGGATCACGATTTGAATCAGAATTTTGGCACAGCTCTTTCTCTGACAACCGTCTTTGAGGTTACCCTTTTGCCACGATATATATAATACGTTCGATAGAAAATGGATATGTCAGCTTAGAAAAGTCAGTGAATTTTCAAGCTGATAAAATTCGCATTATCACGCGTGGAAACGATAAGTATATACTTGAGTAACGCATTATGTCTTTAAAGGAATATCCGATCTTAGTGTTCAGTGCTCACTAAATCTCTATTTCTCCCCTCGCAGTATTTGAACATGTTCAACTCGATCAGGCAACACCAAAAAACCTGAGTTTTAACGGGGAAATATGATTTAGGACACAGCAGGCCTCTGGAGCATTTATTAGGACATGAAAAACAGATTGTTTGTTTTTCTTGCCACTATTTGTCCCGTCTGACTTGTTTTCCGGGTAAAATTCATTATTTCATCGTTCCAATTCCAGTCTTATGTGCATGTCTGATAAAACCAACTATTTCCCACGTCAAGGGAGATTTAAACTTTAATTTTCCCAGATTTATGTGAATGTCTCCAAGTTACCAGGAGATGGTCGGGTACAGCACTTTAGGAGGTGTTCTCCTGGGGGTGTTACTCAGTCTCTGTACCCTAACTTGTATTACGGGCAACATCATCGCTCTCAAGTACTTTCTCGCCCACAGAAAAACTCCTTCAGCACTTAGCTACATCCTTATCAGCTTCAACGATGTGATGCTTCTTGTCTTGCTTGTTCCGCTTCAGTTGGCTCTTTTTACTGGAACCAGTCATATTCGAGGTCCCACAGGGTGCAGTATTTGGACCTTCATTTGGACAATCAGTAGACGAATGACAAACTTTCTGGTGACTTGGATTCTAGCTTGCAGGATTGTTACTCTGATGTGTCAGTTCAAGTATTTGAGGGCGGCTAATATCTACATACCGACTCTGTGCTATCTGGGACTGTTAACGATTCAGGGTGTCGTTCCCATCGCTATGGGGGGTTACTCGCGAGAGTGTGGCGACCTGGCCTCTGGAAAATCTCCATTACAGACTGACAACACGGTGCTGGCGGCAGTGTATTTTGCACTTGATGTTTCGGAATTCGCTCTGCCGGTTATTGCAGATGTATTCATGGTGGTCAGTGCCCTGGTCTTCATTAAATCAGGTATGTACCAGTGTTTTAGTTTGTTTGGTTAGGTTCGGGTCTGAAATGGTGTAAACTAACCATGGTGCTAACGTCTTAATACGCAGCTATCTTTTTGTGCGGCTGTAAATTCTCATCTTACAAGGTTAAATTGACAAATTTCGATTGGGAAGGATGAATTAAAAAACAAACATTTTGTTTCCAGGTAACCAAGTTCTAGGAAAGATGAATTGAATTAACGCACATTTTATTTCCAGGTAACCAAGTTCTAGGAAAGATGCACGTGCCAGGACTGTCTACAAAGACCAAAGTAACAATAACAGTTCTGATCATAGCCTCAGTGCACGTGCTGCTAAACCTCCCTCACCTTGTCTACATCTTCATCTCATACTCCTGGAAGAACACTCCCCCCAACACGACCTATCTCAAACTTGTTGTCATGGTGATCCTACCTCTCCTGAACTGTCTGTCCAACATAGCTGTCTACTTCACCAGAATGGTGGCGCTCCGGATCAAGGTGATCCAAGCAGTAACGGTCAGTAAAGTGTACGGGGGCTACCTAACAGACTGGTTGAAGATGTTGTGTCATGAGAACAACAGAGTAGTCCCAGCCTCCACTCTCGTGCTCGGAGGTCACGAGCCCAGCGAGAAGGAGGAGCCCCCTTCCGGGGCGGTGGGACCTGTCCGTCAGATGAAGAGCATAGAACTGACAGAGAACGTGGACGCTTGGTTTGATAGCGAGATGGCGGGGGAGGAGCAGAGGAGATACTTCAGTTATTTGTATAACGGCGAGAATGGGGCTGTTAGTGAGGGTAAGAGTTGGAAGAAGAGCAAGGATAGAACGAGAAACGGAAGGTAGGACTGCTCTGGAGGTCGTGATTTTGGGGTTATATTTGGTTGTGCTTCATACCGTCAACTTTTTGCTTTGAACTTTCTGTAGCTGTGTACAAGGTGCTATCGAGTAGGTTAAGATGTGTAACTGTTTTGAAGGCACAAATAACAGATGAAACCGACCTAAACTTTTATTTGAAACTAAAATTCAAGTTTTGCTGATACAGCAGTTTTAATGTTCAGTTTTGACTTGTTCGGGAGCAAAATATCCTGGAGCAAAATATCCTGGACCTTTCTAATTTCTGCTGACTTAGAAACTACTGTTTAAATTCACGTTTTCATGTCTTTTATGTCAAGCAATAAGCCTACGTATCTGATTCTAATGTCTATCATAGGATTAGAAATAGGATTAGAAATAGTTCGTTTATAATATCAATAAACAGTAGAACAATAGTTTTTGATGAGCTCTATTTTGTATCTCTGTGATCTGTGGGATGAGTTTTGCTAAAAATTGCGTGTTTTCTTGACAAGCAAAGTTGGAACTAGGTTTTGTCTCGTTGCAACGAAACAATGAACATCTCCATGACAACTAAATAACTAACACGATTATCCTTGACAACTCAATAACTAACAAGTCTCTCAAGGACAACTTAATAACTAAGAAGTTTCTCCATGACAAATAGATAACTAACAAGTTTCTCCAAGACAACTAAATAACTAACAAGTTTCTCCATGACAACTAAACAACTAGTAAGTTTCTCCATAGCAACTAAATAACTAAAATGATTCTCCACGATAACTAGATACCTGCATAGCACTGAGAGCGTCCATTGCAGAACCCTCCACAACATCAATAACGACAATGCCGCGTATGTTAGGTATTAGTTTCTGAGCTGCAACTCTGAAAAAAGGAGTGTCAATAAAGAAAGAGCAAAACAGTGACTTCAATCTATAGGAACAATTTTGACTTATATTAATTTAACCGGGATGTAAAAAACAGTTAAGCAGTTAATCCTGTAAATAGTTCCCAGACGAAAGTAAATCCTGTAAATATTTTCCCAGACAAAAGGAAATCCTGTAAATATTTCCCCGACTAAAGTAAATCTTGTAAATATTTCCCCGACAAAAGTAAATCCTGTAAATAATTTCCCCGACAAAAGTAAATCCTGTAAATAATTTCTCCCGACAAAAGTAAATCCTGTAAATATTTCTCCCGACAAAAGTAAATCCTGTAAATATTTCTCCCGACAAAAGTAAATCCTGTAAATATTTCCCCGACTACCTGACAGCTACAGCTCCTCCCATGCTGTGTCCCAGGATAACGACGGGGGGTTTGTCCTCTGAGGCGGGGTACATCGTCTCCCAGACCCTCCCCACGTCGGTAGTGAGAGTTTCTGCAGACAGGTCCTTATCGTTCCTGGTCTGTGTGTCTCCGTGACCTCGCTGATCCAGGGCTACTACCTGCACAGTGTTTACTGTCATGGAGACAGTGTAGAGAATGCTATAAGGTTGTCATGGAGACAGTATGGAGAATGTTATAAAGTTGTCTTGGAGACCATATAATAGAGAACGTTATAAAGTAGTCATGGAGACAATAGAGAGAGCGTTATAAAGTTGTCATGGAGACCATATAATAGAGAACGTTATAAAGTTGTCATGGAGATCATATAGAGAACGTTATAAAGTTGTCATGGAGACAGTATAGAGAACGTTATAAAGTTGTCATGGAGACCATATAGAGAGCGTTATAGAGTTGTCATGGAGACCATATAGAGAGCTTTATAAAGTCATGTAGATTATATAGAGAACGTTATACATATAGAGTTGTCATGGTGAAGTAGTAAGAGGGTGTTGGATTGTTTAAGACTGAGCACCATGTCAATATGGAATATGAGAATTAGATAGACCTTTAATAATCGAAACCTCCTAAAACATAACAAAACAAGACTTACCCTAACATTAGCCCGCTGTGTAAGCTCGGCAGTAAAGACCGCCCAAGAGAGCGAGCTGTGGCCCCCGCCATGTAAGCAGAGAAGTGTTGGTCCGGTACCGGTACTGTACACACAGAACTTGTCTCCATCTACCTAGGTAGTCAGGGAAGCTTTACGGATTCTTGACTTGAACAGCTTAACATACTTGAGAGCTGAGGAGTGCTTATCACGGTTTCACGCCGGGGAAAATTATCCCAAAAGTTTCTCAAAATATATGATGATGATCGATGTGATTTTTGCGATAATGACTTAACCCCTACACCCCCGAGAATGAATTTTCAAATTTACCCCCTAAATCAACTTGTATTGGTCCGAATAAGAAAAGTCTGAAAGGTTTTTGTCTCAATGCTTTTGGTTTTCGAGATATCGCGAGGTCGATATATCGACCTCGGGGATTCAACAGGAAAATTTATCAATTTTCAAAATTTCGAAAATTGCTTGTTCATGAAAGTTTTTAAGCCCCATATGACACAGCCTTACATATTAAAACAATTGAGGAGAATAATTCTAGTTGTTAGTGTCTCAGTTATACAGAAGAGGTCAGTTATACTGAGGGGGTCGATATATCGACCTCGGGAGTTTCACTAGGTGAGATAACAAAGTTGGTCATATCAGCCAATTTGCCTGTGAAATAAATAGAATAAACTTCTTATTGGACTAAGAAGTCAACGTGAAAACTCTCTACCTGCTCTGTCTTGCTTTTCTCACTTTCTTACAACTGTATCTTGTTATTTTTTCATTCTAATATGACAAACAGCGATTGCTCTTGATGCGAAGCTTCCTTATGCTTCTCACATCCTCAGAAGACACAAAGGAGAAAACATCACATAATTCAGCATTTGCCGTCACAGATGGGACGTTTCTTTCATGGACATGATACTTTAATCACACTTTGGGGATTACCAGGAGTTGAAGAAGGCTTGATTGGCCAAAAACTATTCAGGACTATAATTGATGCACATTATGCACGGTGTAAACATGTTTTGCATCCACAGTTCCCCAGTTCTGAAAGTTCGGTAGCTGGAATCTTTTCTGTCAAGGGCCAAGGCATTTCTGAAAGTTGGCAAAATGGCAGATTGGGATTTGGGAGGTTAGTATACCAGCCTTTAGTCGGTCGAATGGCCGATGTAACGCCAATACAAGGCCTGTAAGGGCGATAAAAGGCCCATACCAGGCCAATAACAGGCGTTTTAATGGCCAATAGCCGGCCTATATCGGGCCTGTAGACGGCCTATAGCCAGTCTGATATAGGTCAGCTACAGGCCTGATGTCAGCCGGTTATCGGCCGTTTATAGGCCGACAAGAGACCCATATTTGCCGGCAAGAGACCCATTCTAATTATTTAGTGACCTCGTTACAAAAACCCAGACAAAGCTTTTCCCAACTTTTTCTTTGCTTATGGAGAGTCACACGGTCTTTCACTTTGCCATGAATAACGCCAGATCCGTATGCTGTCATGTTTGAGCAGGATTATTGAGGGCCGTGACGGGGATATGCACAATAGGGTGTGGTCACTTGGGCTACCTCCCCACCCCAGGTGGATTGTTAACTGGTCAATATCGGTTCTATACACCTTGAAAAGCAATTCTAATAAGTTTCACACGTGTAAATAAACTTGCAAATACTTTTACATTATGGTCTAGACTATTCACACCTCTCATCTCCCAGGGTCGATTTATCGACCTGCTATACTTTACTTGAGAAGTCGCAAGGATAGTTAGAATTTTACCACAAACTTTTGTTGAAAACAACCTAAATAATTCAACAAGCTATCAAATTTGCACTAAAACGGATTAGCATGGAATATAAATGGATTTTTCCTCAAAATAATTCGACTTCCCCCGGCTAACCCCCGAGGTCGATATATATACCCGCACTTCAACGACTCATTGTGGGTACATTTTATCCATAATCAAACAGTTTGCATGCTCCCATATTTGCTAAAGCATCGTTGTACATGGTCCCGAGATGATTTTGAGAAATTAGTTCATGAGCCATATTTATGCACAATTAAAAATAATAAATCAATTATTTTATTAACTAATTAGTGTAATTATCGAAAAAACTATTTCTTTTTTCAAAATGAGTGTTGTTATGGATAGAACTGAGTTTTTAAAAGCGAACTCACTAAAGAAATTGATTCTATGACGAATAGATATGGCACAATATTAGTCGCTAGAGCGGGTATATATATCGACCTCGGGGGCGAACGGGTTAATACTTTAATCCCTTGATTGCACGATTTATAAACTTACAGAAAATGGCAGAATGAAGACCACATGGTCATGTGATGAGACAAGTTTACAGGATATTACCTCGACATTCTGCTTGGATGTAAAGTAGTCAGTCCAAGGGAGCTCACTAAAACTCCTCTTCCTTTTAGGACGCTTGTTAAAGACCCTGCCTGAAGGGCCCTCATTTTGAAGAGGGAGTACCGCAGGGCTGGATACTGGGTCCACCTCGTCAGGGTGATAGCTAGGTCTAGACGGAGCAGGAAGAGGGGGAGCCCCGCTCGATCTTTGCAGTTCCTTTAACCGCTCCATCAACCTACTGTTAAACAGTTGTGAGAGTGCAGCTAACCTTATAACTTGATTTGCTCGGCTGGGGAAACTGTATAGTTTAAGGTTCACTAAGAAACAGGTTATAGGAACATGTATGCACAGAAAATTCCAGTTTTTACTTTGAAATCTTGACAGTTTTTCTTAAGCCACGATTGGATGCAATACGTTTTAATATGCAATTGTAATGAGATCGAAATTTCGAATAATACTAGATTCATCACAGAGAAACATCCGGCTTATATAAAATTATTGATGCTCAACCTTAATATCTGTCAAAGACTCTTATCTCTGAAGCAAAATTCCTAACAAGGAAACAGGAAATACCATTCAAGGAAACTGGACCATGAACTAACATGTCGATAAAAACTTCCCAGAAAATTTCATTTCAAAATGGGTCCTTTCTTGGTCAATACAAAAGTTTTGCAACAATCCAAAATTAATCATACGCAAGTTCAGAATTCCAGAATTTGTCAAAAAATCATCAAAACTGAGGAACCTGTTACTTTTGTTCCAGCCATAAAAGCATAAGACAATTTAAATAGATTATCGAAAATAAAATATCGCCATGAGCAAGCTGAGTAGTAAATAATGAATAAAGAGTAAAACGGTTATCATGGATACAGTTTCAATAGTTTTAAAGTTGTAAAACTACGGTTTCCATAGTTTCAGAGAGCCGTCCTCAGAAAATGTGGCGATGAGGTTCTGATGAGGATGATGGGAAATCCCGATGACCTCCTTCTCGTGAACAGTTAAAGTCCGCTCCAACTTTCCGGTGCTGACAGAGAAGCAGTACAACACGTGATCCTCCCCCACACAATATATCCACTCGCCCCGCGGGGACAAGGTGCAGCACACAAAGTCTCCCCCTTGTCGCTTACCGGAGCTGAAAGACCTGACTATCTGGCCCTGCATGTTCATGATAGAGACAGTGTTGGTCCGGTTACACACTACAAACTGTTCTGTGTTTCTAGGGAGGAGATGAATACTGTTTACCGTGATCTCGGAGGCGGAGCTTCCTAGCGCTGGCTTGAAAGTGTTGAGGTTCTCTGTCGTCTTCAGACTCCACACCTTCACTGTCCCGTCTGAGCTGGCACTAATGATGGTGTGTCCGTCTGCTGTGAACTGGGCTTCGTTGACGAAGGAGGTGTGTCCGCGGAACTCTTTGAGTGTTTTCCCAGACTTCAAACCGTGTATTCGTATTGTTTGGTCGAAACTGGCACTGAGCAGCTGAGAGCCGTCTCTAGAGAAGGTGATGCAGGTCACCCCGGCACTGTGGGCCTTCTCGAACCTTCTCAAGCACTGTCCAGCTTGGATCTTCCAGACTTTGATTCGACCATCTTGGGAACCTGTTGCTAACATTTCACTGTCCCGGGAGAAGTTCATACAGCTCACAGCGTCGTCCATCAACATGAACTGTTCCTGGGCTTGGTACCGGAGATCCTTCCTTATCTTACCTGGGTGTGGAACAGACGTTACCAGTGCTGAGGGGGGAAGGTACAGGGGTAACCAGAGCAGTTGGGGGGGGCTGTACAGGGGATATCAGTGAGGTTGGGGGTGGTACAGGGGATATCAGTAAGGTTGGGGGTGGTACAGTGGATATCAGTAAGGTTGGGGGTGGTTCAGTGGATATCAGTGAGGTTGGGGGTGGTACAGGGGATATCAGTAAGGTTGGGGGTGGTACAGGGGATATCAGTGAGGTTGGGGGAGGGTACAGTGGATATCAGTGAGGTTGGGGGGCTGCTTATGACAAAATCATAATTGTTACTCTACCTCTCGTGGTAAAGTTTCCGATAGATCTGATTACTTGACTATATGGTTATCTGGTTACCTAGTTACTTGATTATCTACTTACCTGGTTATCTGGTCACCTGGTAACTTGGTTGCCTAGTAACCTGGCTACATGATTATCTAGTTACCTGGGTATCTGGTTACCTGGTTACTTGGTTGCCTGGTTACATAGTTATCTGGTTACTTCAATACATACTTGATTATCTATTTGCTTGGTTGCCTGGTAACTTAGTTGCCTGGTTACCTAGTTGTTGGTGATCAGGATACCTGGTGATCTTAGTATCTAGTTGCCTGGTTTCTGGTGACTTCGTTGCATGGTGACGTAGTTACCCAGTTACTTAATTATCTAGTAGCGTGGTTACCTGGTTACTGGTAGCCTGGTTACCTAGTTTCCTAGTTACCTGGTAACTGGGTTACCTGGTTGCCTAGTCACCTGGTTACATGGTTACCTAGATACCTAGTTACCTGGTTACCTGGTTATCTAGTTACCTAGTAACCTGGTTACCTGGTTTTCTAGTTACCTGGTTACCTGGTTAACTAGTTACCTAGTTACCTAGTAACCTGGTTTTCTAGTTACTAGTCGGACCTGACTGTTATACGTACCGGTGGTAAAGTTCCAGACTTCAATAAACCCGTCCAGAGTGCCCGTAACGAGGTACTGCCCGTCAGGGGAGTATTTACAACACTCAGGATGAGACTTCCCCCCGAACTTAATTGTTCTGGATAACTGTGTCGGGTACTTCTCCTCTTCTTCGTCCTTCACTGCTGCTTTTCCTGAGGACACAGTCAGTCGTTACTTTTATGAGACAACTTTGATAGTCTTTTATGTACTTAATATTAGATAGGTCTAAGCACGGGAACTTATTATATTAGTACAATTATATTAGTATTAGTACAGTTGTATATAATTTTTTTTGCCAATTTAGCTATTTTCAATCATAAACTTATGAATCAGAATCGAAAGCAAACCAATGACAGACAGAACCCGTTAACTGTACCTCTGAAGACGTCGATGCTGGTGCCGGGGGGTAACTGACCCTGGTGTTGCTGCCACTTCAGAGCTTGTCCCAATAGAGCTAACATCCTGGCAGGAGGAACAACTGACACTTCACCAGCTAGCGCCTGGACAGGAGTTTCCTTCGTTAGTTACATACAAAATTAAAACATTATATGAGATAGAGTGGAATGTTTAAAACTGGAGTTTTTCAAGTAATCCTTCTTGTAGGATTCACATCACACTAAGGAACTTACAAAAGATACAGGATGCTAATAACAAGGTCTCCATGAAGTAACCAGGTCACCATGAGGTAACCAGGTAATCATGAAGTAACCAGGTCACCAAGGTAAACAGTTCACCAAGGTAACCAGGTCACCAAGGAAACCATGTCACCAAGGTTACCAAGTTTCTAAGAAGTAACCAGGTCGGTGGTGAAGTGGTATCTACCCCGACTTTCTGTCAAAAGATCGGGGGTTCGATTCCCAGATCTGCCAATCCTAGAGGAGTGCGCTAAGGGCATTTGCCTATGAAATCTTCTTCTGGCGACTCAGCCGAATGATCAGGAAGCCCTTATTGAGGGTTAAATGAGGAGGGTCTCTGTCAAGAATCTAGAACAGGTGTAACAAATACAAATACAAATAGGTCACCAAGGTAACCAGGTCACAGAAGATATATACCTGAGCGATAGCAGCTCGACGTCTCTCCTTGCTACTTCCTTCAGGGTAGGCCTCTCTGGGGTCAAAGTAGCTCCTGGCTAGAAGGGTTTCTAGATGTATGTATCTGAAAATGTATTCTTCGATGTGGCGGTATGTACAGTCCTTAGAATTAAATGAAACGCTCAAAACAGATTGGAAAGTGAACCATAGGTTCCCTAGTTCTAGAAGATTAAAAAATGCTTACTGGGTTGTTGGAGAAGGGGGGTTGGAGAATGGAGGAGGGGAGGGGGGGGGGGTTGGAG